>CM070876.1:72586120-72858620 GCA_036365515.1 Torymus aiolomorphi
CGATTGAATGAGGTGTTCAAATAGCAAATAAATTTTTAAATTAATAAATCGAAAAATACGGTTTCTTAATGAACGAATGACTCCATCCCGCTACTGCAAAATGGAAATCCCTCCAAAATTTATGAAGCTGTTCTTTATAACGTAGGAAGCAACATCCTGTAACTGCCGATGTGTTAAAAAAACAATTTGATGTTTAAGTATATAAATAAATTGGGAAATACGGTTTCTTAATGAACAAATGAATCTGTCTCGCTACTGCAAAATAGAAATCCCTCCAAAATTCGTGGAGCGGTTCATAACATAGGAAACAACATCCTGTAACAGCAGCTCTGTTAAAAAAGCAATTTGATGTTTAAATAAATAAATAAAGTAGAAAATACGGTTTCTTAATGAATAAGTGACTTTATTGAATGTTGGGTTAAAAAAGCCATTTTATTGTTAAATAAATAAATAATATGGGAAATACTGTATCTTAATGAACAAATGAATCTATAGGTCTGAAGTTTGTAACGTTGGAGTACAACGAAATAAAAAAAAAATTATTTTGCCTCATAGTTTATACTAAAATAAGTGGGTATGAGTATGTAAGGAGGTGGATCGCGGGTTTCATTTCAGTCCCTGAGGAGGAGCCGGAGCGGACTCGAAACGTTGGGCATTTGGACAATTTGGTGGTGGGGGCAGTCAGATAGTCTTTTGCTAATAAAGTTTTTTTTTCCAGGTTTTAATTAAGTTTTTATTTCAGATTCTGCGTGGGTGATTATAAACAAGGGCAATCTGACTGTCGTAAATATTAATTATTTTAATTTAATTTATAAGACTGTAAGACCGATGGAAAAATTCTCATCAGTTGAAAATTGTTTATTTATTAAACATTATAATTGATTTGCCATCGTACCAATTGTCAAGTATTGGTTTAACTTTCAAATATAATGATTTTGAAAAGCCCTGGATGCGCGCGTTACTCCAATCGTATACTGAAATAGCGCTTGGAAATATCGAAACAGTAGCATTTGTTAAATAACGAAATAAAGATATAACAACCGAAAATAATGCTAATGAATGTGGTAGTTTTCATCTGAACGAATAAGAAGAAACTTTCATTTTAGAAAACAGTTCATTTTTTTTCAAAGTTATTGTTAATCAAAGTTGCAAAAAAAAACGTAAAAATCAAATTTCAAAAATTCATAACTTATCAAATTTTGAGTTTATAGAGATTTAGCAAATAGACGTGTTATTTAAAATGAGCTAAATTTTCAGGAAAGAAATACTCCGGGTAAAGAAATATTTTTTATTATCTGTTTAAAAAATTGCATTTTAAACAATTTCTACCACTTTTTGCGAATTTTGACTTCGATATTCGGATTCTATGGGTCAAAATCTATAAGAAACAACTATTTTTATCCGGGGACATATTATTGCATACGGGACGGTACCCAGCTCCTAGACTACAAGGCCGGTGACCGCACCTGTACTTAAACCCCGCGCTCAAAACAATTCGTGGTGGAAGCGCGACAAAGTGACCGTAGCAAAAAAAAAAAGAAAAAATTTTATCTTCATTGTACTTATACGATCCGTAACATCGTTGAGTATAAGATCTCAAAGTTCTTACGTTTCGTAGGTTTGGTAAAATCATCGAACAGATGTCATGCCAAACATCTTTCCAGCATGTTTGACAATTTAAAAATTTTTGAAACTCATCAATGTTTGGTTTATATTTTTTATAAACTTGCAAAATTGCATAGTAAATATCTTCATTAGATATAACGTTTTTTCGAAGTACCATTTTAAATATTTGTATTATTGGATACAAACTAGAAATTATTTCATTTTCAATATTTTTGCTGAGGCCAGAGCCGGTGACCGCACCTGTACTTAAACCCGGCGCTCGAAACAATTCGTTGTGGAAGCGCGACAAAGTGGCCGTAGTCACCTAGCGGCCACGGACCGTTTGCATGGACCCACTCCCACCCACCCTCGCCGCTAGGTGGCTACGGCCACTTTGTCGCGCTTCCACCACGAATTGTTTCGAGCGCCGGGTTTAAGTACAGGTGTGGTCACCGGCTCTGGCCTCAGCGAAAATATTGAAAATGAAATAATTTCTAGTTTGTATCCAATAATACAAATATTTAAAATGGTGCTTCGAAAAAACGTTATATCTAATGAAGATATTTGCTATGCAATTTTGCAAGTTTATAAAAAATATAAACCAAACATTGA
The DNA here is from genome assembly GCA_036365515.1 of Torymus aiolomorphi. Taxonomy (NCBI): domain Eukaryota; kingdom Metazoa; phylum Arthropoda; class Insecta; order Hymenoptera; family Torymidae; genus Torymus; species Torymus aiolomorphi. The sequence goes on from CM070876.1 coordinate 72,588,338, forward strand.
TGAGTTACAAAAATTTTTAAATTGTCAAACATGCTGGAAAGATGTTTGGCATGACATCTGTTCGATGATTTTACCAAACCTACGAGACGTAAGAACTTTGAGATCTTATACTCAACGATGTTACGGATCGTATAAGTACAATGAAGATAAAATTTTTTCTTTATTTAGAATCAATTTACAAAATCAGATGAGTAATCAAGTATCTGATGATTTTAGTAATCAAGAGTTCTCAGTTATGGAAAGTGAAATGAATATTATTGAAAAACATGATTTTCATTAAGATCGGTATTCCTCTGATGAGCGTGCAAGTATTAACTTTCAGTGTAGTTTTATTTATCGAGACACTATTAAAAAATCCTTTTCTAATAGTGATTTAAAAGCCATTGACAATGGTGAAATGGTTGATGATTTTAATAATCAAACGTACTCAGTTACGAAAAGTGAAATGGATATTATTGAAAAACAAGATTTTTCAAATGACTTTCATGAAGATCAGTATTCCTCTGATGAGCGTTCAAGTATTAACGTTCAGTATAGTTCAATTTATCAAGATACTATTCAAATATCTTTTTCTAATAGTGATTTAAAAACTATTAACAATGATGAAATAGGTAACACTGAATTTTTTTCAAATAATCTGAACAATGGTAATGCTTCTATTAAATTTCCCTATGATGCCAATAAATGGACTATTAAAGGTCGTCCATTTATTCTTCCACAAACTTTTTGGAAAAAATATTGGGTTCCTAATCAGAACTTAAAAAATACATGAACTGATAGCTTCAATAAATTCTTTGAAAAAGACTATCCTTACTGTATTTTAACATTTGCTTGGCATAAATGTACACATGATGAATCGAAACACAATATTTATTTTAATGCGGAAGCAAAATGTCTACATTTTTTTTGTACATATTTTAAATTTGTTATAGAAGACAGAATTTCGGATCCGTTTTCAGATTATAAAGTCGTTGTACTACAAAAAACTGAAATTAACCACACGCATGGTGAGGTTCATAAGAGACCAATTAGAAAATATGAAAGAAACCGACTTAGAGAAGAAATGGAGAAGGTTTCTCCAAAAGTATTAAAATGGAAAATGCTAAATGATAAACGAGATGACGTTTTAGAAAAAAGAAATTTTAATGATGCCCCGGATCAAATTATACTTCAAAAAATTCACAGTGAGTATAGGGCGAAAAATGACGGACCCTAATTATGTAACGTTTATGCAAAAATTACAGTATAATTACCGTGACATGTATGGAGATGAAGTAAAGGGATATATTCAGTTTCATGGGCTAGACCCATTAATGATTATTTTATTTAGTGAAAAGCAATTGCAATACTTAGCTTCTTCAAGTGAAACCTTTCTTCAGTTAGATGCTACTGGATCTGTAGCTGCTCAACCGCCATGTTCACCTGAATATATGACCATATTTTATTATGTTCTTTCACTGCCAGGAAGTGAAGGGTGTAAATGTAGTCCACTTGAGTTGCTAGAATTTTTATTATCAGTGCATACAGAAGTAGCTGTAACTTTTGTTTTAAGTTTTTTTGAACATCAGTTCAGGTTGATATCAAAGAGCAAGCACATAAAAAAGGTTGAAACTGATTTCAGCCTTGTATTATTAAAATCAGCATGCTATGCCTTTAACAAAATTAATTTATATGATTACATGAATATAATCTTTAATGAAGCAGAGGGCAAAAAATCAACAAGTAAAGATTTAACAATACTCCATATTTGCTCCTCTCACCTAATAAAAATGGTTCGAAAAAAAATTAAGGAATTGTTTCCAGACAAAAAGAAGCACATAATACATCAATACATAGCCAGTAATTTAATTTCAGAGTTAATTTATTCTTATGATATTCATACAGCAACAATTCTATTTGAAGCACTCATCATGATTTTTGGATTAGAAAAAGAAAATCATGATTTTGACGACTTAATTGAGAGTAATTCAAGTCAAATGAATTATGAAAGTGACGATGAACAAAATGATCAAAATATGGACAACATTACTGAAAGCGAAATCGGAGAAAGATTGAAATCTTCCCTTTACTTTCACAGTTTTAGAAAAATTAAAGAAGATGTTGAGAGAGCAGTATGCAGTAACAAAATTAATGTTTATTACACAATAAAATTTATTAAGTATGTTCTGCATTCTCTCATGCTATATTTTTCTCTTTGGTCTGCTGCAAGCATTAAGCGCTACGATATTGCTCGAGACAGTAACGCTACAGCGGAAAATCCTTTTAAAATAAAAAAACATATAGAACTTAAAGGAGAAAAGAACATAGCGATACCGAGACTAATTCAGAAACTTGAAGAAGACATCAAATTAAAAACATAGTGAAAATAAAACTAATGTAAAACAAATAAAACCAAAGACTAGAATTAAAAGATTAAAAAAAAGAGGAGGGCAATAAGCAAAAAAGAGAAAAAAATGAATTTGAAATATGGATGGATAAATCAAGAAATACAAGCAGAGGATCAAACAGATACTTAGACCAATCAAAATATTTAGAAACGAAAAATGTCTTGTTAGAGAATCAAAAAAATATTATAAAAAATTTTTTAAAACTAAAAAAAAAATAAAAAATCACCCTACAAGCGTCACAGACGAATCTCGTAATACCAAAAAAGAAAATACTGAAAATTTACGAATTGAATTTACATGTTGAAGAAGATGAAAGTGAAAGAGATATATGCAAAGATGAAGAAATTTATGAAAGGAATATGGACAAAGACAATGATGCAGTCGTATATGAGGATGCGGCACATCCAACAACTTTGTACAAAGATGAAAACGGAAAAAAAATGAAAAAAGAAGATGATGAGTATGTAGTGCTTGCATGTAAATATATTGATATTCAAAGTGCACAAATCTTATGCCATGAAGATGCACAATACCCCACTGCGTTTCCTAACCTATACAAAAGACTAAATGGATATATTGTAGATCAAAATGGCTTCTCAACACTATCACCTTACAAAAGTATTGATCAATATCTAGATGATAGTGTAACTAACGCATATTTTAGTCAACTACCATTATTAGCCCTAAAGAAAAACCTTTCTTTAATATGTTTTGATACATTGTTTTACGATAACATTTTACGAAATAAAACCATAAGTGAAAGGTTTATAAAATGGGCTAAGAAGGAACGCGTGATAGAAAAAAATATTTGGCTGATACCAATTAACAATTGTTTGCATTGGACCTTACTTGCGGCAATACATAATGAAAAAACCATGGTGTATTTTGATTCTTTGCATCATTACCCTGAATCAATGATAACTGATGCAATATGCACATTCATACAAAATGAGTGGGGAGAAAATCGAGTGGCAAAAATGGAATCTATTTATTCCGCAAGATATACCATCCCAAATGTCGAAAGAATTTGGTGTTGGGGAAACTGCAGAGTACATGTCTGAACTTGGGTATTAATTCTAGCTACATGTTCGTATGTAGAGTTTAAAAAAGAAGATATGCGAAAGGCTCGTGTTGCTATTGCAAACATTTTATATTACATCGAAACTAATAAAAATACTCAAAGACTAATAAGTAAAAGAAGAAAAAATATATTATGAGACGTAAAAGAAATGGAAAAACAATCAAAAATTTTTCCTTTAGGGCGAACAATCAAAACGCATGAAAAACCCCCTTTTAACTGTAATAGTACATTAGACTCTTGCAGTTTTCTACAATTTTTGCAACCTATATATAAGGAGGCACGAAGTACGAAAAGATAAGCCTAAGATTGACAAAACGGAAATCATTATGAAAAAATTAAAAAAAAATTAAAATCATAAGAAAAATACTCAAAAAATTAAAATGATAAAGAAAAAAACAGTAAAAAACTTCAATAATGAGAAAAGATAAAAAAAAAATAAAATATTTATTGGCTTAAACATTCAATTGCATTATCACTAGGACTAATAGAGGATATTGTTCCTTACATTAACCAAGGACAGCGGACAAAATATATTGTTGTTACTATTTTGCAGTAGCGAGATAGATTCATTTGTTCATTAAATAACCGTATTTCGGACATTATTTATTTATTTAAACATTAAATTGCTTTTTTAACAGAGCAACTGTGACCGGATGTTGTTTCCTATGTTACAAAGAACAGCTCCATAAATTTTGAAGGGATTTCTATTTTGCAGTAGCGAGATGCAGCCATTCGTTCATTTCCGCTTTATTTATTTATTTAAACATTTAATTGCTTTTTTAACACCTCATCCAACAGACGATCCTATTCCTTGCGTTTTAGAGAATAGCTCCATGAATTTTGTAGGGATTTCTATTTTATAGTTGCGAGATAGATTCATTTGTTCATTAAGAAACCGTATTTCTCACATTACTTATTTATATAAACATTAAATTGAATTCTAACAGAGCCGCTGTTACAGGATATTATTTCCTATGTTACAAAGAACAGCTCCATAAATTTCGGAGAGATTTCTATTTTGCAGTAGCGAGATGGAATCATTCGTCCATTAAGAAACCGTATTTTCCAATTTACTTATTTAAACATTTAATTGCCTTTTTAACACCTCATCCAATAGAGGATCCTGATCCTTGCGTTTCAGAGAATAGCTCCATAAATTTTGTAGGGATTTCTATTTTGCAGTTGCAAGATAGTCATTTGTTCATTAAGAACCCGTATTGCGCAATCTATTTATTTATTTAAACATTTAATTGCTTTTTTAACACCTCATCCAATAGAGGATTCTATTCCTTGCGTTTCAGAGAATAGCTCCATAAATTTTGTAGGGGTTTCTACTTTGCAGTAGCGAGATAGGTTCATTTGTTCATTAAGATACCGTATTTCCCACTTTATTTATTTGTTTAAACATTACATTGCTTTTTTAACAGAGCAGCTGTTACAGGATGTTGTTTCCTATGTTACGAAGAACAGCTTCATAAATTTTGCAGGGATTTCTATTTGGCAGTAGCGAGATAGATTCTTTGTTCATTAAGAAACTGTACTTCGGGCATTATTTATTTATTTTAACATTAAATTGTTTTTTTAACAGAGCGACTGTTACAGTATGTTGTTTCCTATGCTACAAAGAACGCTTCCATAAATTTTGGAGGTATTTCTATTTGGCAGTAGTGAGACAGATTCGTATGTTCATTAAGAACCCGTAATTCCCACTTTATTTATTTAAACATTAAATTGCTTTTTTAGCAAAGAAGCTGCCACAAGATGTTGTTTCCTATGTTACAAAGAACAGCTCCAAAAATTTTGGAGGGATTTCTATTTTGCAGTAGCTAGATAGATTCGTTTGTTCATTAAGAAACCGTGTTTCCCACTTAATTTATTTATTTCAACATTAAATTGCTTTTTTAACAGAGCGGCTGTTACAGGATGTTGTTTCCTATACTACGAAGAACAGCTCCATAAATTTTGGAGGAATTTCCATTTTGCAGGAGCGAGATAGAGTCGTTTGTTGATTAAAAAGCAGTATTTGCAACTTTAATTATTTATTTAAAAATCAAATTGCTTTTTTAACGCAACATTCAATGGGGAATCCCATTTCTTACGTTTCAGAGAATAGCTCTATATATTTTGGAGGTATTTCTATTTTGCAGTAGCGAGATAGATTAATTTGTTCATTAAGAATCTGTATTTCCCATTTCATTTATTTATTTAAACATTAAATAGCTTTTTTAATACCTCATCCAATAGATGATCTTAATCCTTGCGTTTCAGAGAATAGCTCCATAAATTTTCTAGGGATTTCTATTTTGCAGTTGCATGATTAAGTCATTTGTTCATTAAGAACCCGTATTGCGCAATTTATTTATTTATTTAAACATTAAATTGCTTTTTTAACAGAGCAGCTGTCACAGGATGTTGTTTCCTATGTTATAAAGAACACTTCCGTAAATTTTGGAGTGATTTCTATTTTGCAGTAGCGAGATGGAGTCATTGGTTCATTAAGAAACCGTATTTTCCGCTTTATTTATTTATTTAAACATTTAATTGCTTTTTTAACACCTCATCCAATAGAGGATTCTATTCCTTGCATTTCGGAGAATAGCTCCATAAATTTTGTAGGGGTTTCTACTTTGCAGTAGCGAGAGAGGTTCATTTGTTCATTAAGAAACCGTATTTCTTACTTTATTTATTTATTTAAACATTAAATTGCTTTTTTAACAAAGCAGCTGTTACAGGATGTTATTTCCTATGTTACGAAGAACAGCTTCATAAATTTTTCAGGGATTTCTATTTTGCAGTAGCGAGATAGATTCATTTGTTCATTAAGAAACCGTATTTCGGACATTATTTATTTATTTTAACATTACATTGTTTTTTAACAGAGCGGCTGTTACAGGATGTTGTTTCCTATGCTACTAAGAACGCTTCCATAAATTTTGGAGGTATTTCTATTTGGCAGTAGTAAGATCGATTCATTTGTTCATTAAGGGGACGCCGGAGTCAATGTATTTTAAGTGGAGGGTGGCGCTGTAATCAGTAAAACGCGTTTTTATTATATAAATTAAAAAATTCTTATCTTTTTGGATTTTGGGGACTTGAGCGCGCTTTGGATATTAATGTTTAGTAATTTCCCAAAATCGCAACTCAAACAATCAATTAATTCCCGAGAAAACCTCGAAAAACTTGCGTGGGTAACATAACCTATAAATTACGAAATTGAAAGATCATAATTTTTTTTAAATTTCAAGATTTGAGCGCGCTTCGTATATAAATTTTCAGTATTTTTCCAAAATTTCAGCCCAATCGGTTAATTATTCGAAGAGAAAACTTTGAAAAACTAACTGACGGGACTTCGGCCTCCCCTTAAGAAACCGTATTTCTCACTTTATCTATTTATTTGAACATTGAATTGCTTTTTTAACTGAGCGGCTGTTACAGGATGTTGTTTCCTGTGCTACGAAGAAGACTTCCATAAATTTTGTATGGGTTTCTTTTTTCCATTAGCGGGATAGATTCATTTGTTCATTAAGGGGACAAGCCATGGTTGAACCTGAAAAAAAAGCTATTGTATTAATTCTTTAATAACAAAGCCAATATATAATTTTAAGAGTTCAAACTTTTTTTTATTATTAAGTTATACAATTACCTATAATTTAAGACTACATCATCCAGGTGTTTAAGATTTTGGTCTTGCAGTCCATTAGATTAAGAAATCCTTCTGAATTAGAAACTGGCATGTCATTGCCGCAGGAAATTTTTTGAACAAAGCAAGGCAGGGGTCTGGTTACTTAGGAGTACCTTTGTAGTTATACCAGTTATAGAAAATGTGAGCTACTTTTTTTTTAAAAAATTTTTAAAATTGTTTTTTAATGAAAAATCTAATTTTTTTATGTTTTTTTTATTAAAATTTCAATATTTTTTGTAATTTTATTTTATAATTCTTTTTCTAAAGCCTTTTTCAAAAAAGTACCTCACATTTTCTATAACGAACACAATTTTAAAGATACTCCTAAATTTCCAAACCTCTCGCTTGCTTTATTTAAAAGAAATCCTGCGGCAAAGTCCCTGTAAATACAAAAAACAAGTTATTCAGAAATTCAATTCAAAGTTTTGGTTTTCTATAACTTTATATAAGTTTCAAAACTACTTACCAAAAATTTTTTTTTCATTCTGTATGATATACTTTAGTGGAAAAATGAAACAGATGCCAATTAGATGAAAGTAGTCCTGGCTAAATCATTTTAACTGTTGAATAAACCTATAAAAAAGAATTTCATTAATTCAACAATATTTTTAAATTTTTTAGATTAATACATAAATGTTGTACTTATTTTTTTTTTTCGTACTAGGCTGAAAACATTGTTAGTCACAAATGTTATTGACAGTAAAAATAACCTCAAAATAAATTAATCCTTTTATGAGAGCCAATAACACACCTGTAAAAAGAAAAAAATTAATAAATATTATATTAGCTATTATCGCATAAAAATAACTTTTTACCTACTCTAGTAAGAACCTGGTGCATATGACTCTTCAGGTAAATTCAATTGCAGTCTCCTTCGTTTTCTCCTATTTTCTAAAGTGTTTTCTTCGGCATTCCTCTCAGCATGAAATAATCTGATGTCATTGCTTTTCTGTGCCCACCCAATTGCAGCTACTCCAGGTTTCACATCAAAGGCTTCCATAATATTCAGAAAATCAACTCTTCCATCGTTGAAGCAAGTGACAGCAATACAAGCACCTGCTGTGAGCACATGTACACCACTGAAGGAGGTCTTGGTTACAATCTTCCAAACTGAATTATTAAAACTCTCATTACTATTTTGGGTGTAACCGCCTAAACATCTGTGAAGCAGCTCCTGTTCAGAGAGATCTTTGTAAATTGGTTTCAACTGCTCCATAATCACTGCAGGAATACTGTCTTTATGATGAAAATCTTTTAGTTTTTTTTGAGCCTTCGCTTTTTGCCACTTGCACCAACTGCTCTGTCCTGGTGGGCATAAATGATGTTGAGGATTCTGGTCTGTGGAAATCTTGTGGTAGTACGTAGCCCATATAGCATTCAGCATTTTTTCTACAGAGTCCGTGTTGTTTCTGATGGCATTACCATAATATGTGGAGCTGATCAATTACTTTTGCTGTTAATCGTTCTTGGCCTCCAATGGTTTTTCCATCGTCTAATAACTTTTTTCCAAAATTTTTCTTTAAATTCCTGAGTCTGGTTCCCATTCGTTTCTGGACGTGTTCCACACACTCCTTCTTCTCAACTTTAACTTCATCTCCATACGGTTTGGCCTGGCACAAAGCACTGTACACTTTCGAATCTCCATCTCCAATGTAATGATGGTATTTTACATTATACTTTTCTTGAGATCTTCTAAACATTTCCACAACTCCATCGACTTCCATCTTTCCAGCACTTCCTTCATGGTTTGCTGCACATTTATCTTGATGATCACTGAACCAGTCTTCATATTCTTCTGTGCCTTTTCTATTTTCCCACTTTAAACATGCTTTACAAAAACTGTTCTTGATAAATATGTCAAGAACTTGTTGAGAACGCAAGCCAATCAAACTTGAAATTCCTTGAAGACTGCGTCTGTTGGTTTCATAAGCATTGCTTTGAGCTCCAACTTGCTTGCTCGTGCTTATAATTCTTCTCTCTGAACAATTTTTGCACATAATGTTAAATTTGGAGCCAAGTCCTCAAATATCTTCTTCTATAATTTTAACTTGTCCTTTACATGTTGCACATACAAGAAATTTCTCCAGCTGTAAGAACAGAATGTTTATATCTATTATTCTGTTTCTTGTTTGTGACGCTTCTACAGATATATCTTTTATTTTCCCTGAAGTTGTACTTCTTTTCCTTTTGTTCGTGATTTTTTGTTGAACATTCTCTGAATTTTTGTTAAATCCTTTATGTTTTTTTTTTTTTTTCCAAATTTTCTCTTCTTTCCTGGAGCTCCTGATGTTCTATTTCTCTTGTCAGAATCCATAGTGGCTAATATCTAATCCTCTATAATGTTAGTTATTAAAAAACACAAATAAAAGTCACTCACTGAACTCACTAAATTAAAAATATTAACAACACTTTGCACAGTGCAGTTAACCTAAAATCGCTGTCTTCTACACTCTCAGTTAAAAGAGTTCTACACAGCACTTTATTTACAAAAAAATTTTTTGTCAATACTGAATAAATTGCATTGAAAAATGCAGATTCAATTATATTCAAAACACTTTTAGTTTAAATCCCAACGACTATGGCGCTGACAGAACGTAAACAGATGAGATTTTAAACCATCTATATGTATTGTACGTATTATACTTTTGTATAAGTAGAGTAAAAGTAAAATACACGAGGTTTATACCTCGAGTTAAGTTTGCCTACTATGTCAATGTACATTTACGTTCTAAATTCAGTATTGTATGCTGTGAAGCATAAAATAATATAAGATTAACAATAGTATATCTAAAATGGATAATTTAAGAAAAATCACTAAATATGCAAAAAAGTGACTTCACGGTTTTAGCTGTATTTTCTAAACGAAATCGAATTTGGAAATGCGGTTGGAAGCATAGTATTCAGCGGAAAATTTGCTATCAAAATAGTACATAAAAAAAAATCGATTTTTCGACTCTCTAACCATGGCTTGTCCCCTTAAGAAACCGTATTTCCCACTTTATTTATTTATTGAAACATTAAATAGCTTTTTTAACACATCGGCAGTTACAGGAGGTTGTTTCCTATCCTACAAAGAACACTTCCATAAATTTTCGAGGTATTTCTATTTGGCAGTAGTGAGATAGATTCATTTGTTCAATAAGAAACCGTGTTTCTCACTTTATTTATTTATTTAAACATTAAATTGCTTTCTTAACAGAGCTGCTGTTACAGGATGTTCTTTCCTATGTTACGAAGAATATCTTCATAAATTTTGTAGGGATTCCTATTTTGCAGTAGCAAGATAGATTCATTTGTTCATTAAGAAACCGTGTTTCTCACTTTATTTATTTATTTAAAGATTAAATTACTTTCTTAACAGAGCTGTTGTTACAGGATGTTCTTTCCTATGTTACGAAGAACATCTTCATAAATTTTGTAGGGTTTCCCATTTTGCAGTAGCGAGATAGATTCATTTGTTCATTAAGCAACCGTATTTTCTACATTATTTATTTATGTCAATATGAAATAGCTTTTCTAACTGAGCCGATAGGACAGATCTTCTTTGTAAGTTCACTAAGGACTTGCATACAAAAATTGGAGGCATTTCTATCTTGCTGTAAGCACCCACAATTGGGTTTCTATTATTGTTATATGTCTTTTTTTTCAATTGTTTCATACTGATATAATTGTTTTATGTGGTAATTGGTATCGGAAATAATTTATTCTTTCAAGTTTTTTCGTTTTGTATCTCAGAATCGATGGAAAAACGATTTTCCAAATTTTTTATGATTTGGAACGCCTGGGGCCCTCGTAATCGATATTCGCCCCTGGTCAGCTGCTAAGTGTGGCTGCCAATTTCAGCTTCATAAAGAGCTGCTCGAAGCTAAATATCCAGACGTTTATCTTATTGAGAAAGTGCTTAAGAAGCGCGGTAATGAGATTCATGTTGAATGGTTAGTATTCGATAGTTCACACAATAGTCGGATCAGTAAATCAGATGTGTAAAGATTGAATACATAAACATCGGATGTATATAACATAAATTCTTTTATTTATAAACCTACATTATGTTTACAATCTTCATTAATTTTAATAGTTTTATAAAAAGGCGATCAAGATATTTTCAAATGTTTATGCGTAACACTAATATATAAAAATAAATCTGAAGTATATACGGCACATGATTGTTGATATTTTATTTTATAAACCATGTTACTTTTTTTCCATAGGCGAGCTTTACCTAACTTGATGAATGATAAGAGAGAGTGGTGCCACCTAAAAGATTGTATTCAGTGTACGCTTAATACTATTATAATATGAAAAACTTATACAATACTTGCAAAAAAATTATGTTTCATAAAACTGTATGTATATTCTATATATTACTCTTAATTTATAGTACGTATAATGAATATACTGATACTATATGAATGCTAAACTGTAGTACGTGGCAATCGTGTTTGGGCCTCGCAAACGGCTTAAGATATAAAAAAATAAGCGAATTTTGATTCTCTCACGAGAAGAGATTATAAGTGCTATCCTTCATTGGCATTGTTAAATAAAATTTTTTCTAATAATTTAATAATTTTTAGTTCTGTAAGTGAGATGAAAGAGAGTGGATAAAGAGATCGCGACAGAAATAATCTCGAGTTCCAAGAATCGTAACGATAAGAGACGTGCACGAATATCGAAATAAAGAAGCGATATGGTAATGAGTTATACAGCTTTTCTCGCTATGCGATGAACGTATGCTTGCACCGCTGCATGCTTCTGCACGCAATGAAAGATGCCCCTACTACTACAGACATTGAATGGGATAAATGTTTACAAGAAGGATCATATTACAATTTTCTAAAGAACATGTGCGAATTGTTTGGTTATATTTGTGCATTTCAAACTTCAATTTAATGCACGTGAATTATTTGATAAATATAAAATTAATTTTTACCCACCAAATATTGAAGAAAAGATAGGTGAACAATATGCATACATAATGTTTTAAATTCTCATGGCTTTAGTTTATCTGATTTTGGTTTACCTGTTTTAAATAATTCATATTTTGAGGAACTTTATGTAGATAATATATGTATAGAAGGTGATAAGTTCAATTTAGATGAAATACTAAATTCGTTAACAGTTGCTCAACGAAAAATATTTCAAATAATAATTAATTCATTAAATGATGAATGTGACGATAAATATATCTTTGTAGATGGGCCAGGAGGAAGTGGCAAAAGTTATTTACTTAATAATTTAATTAGCTATTTAAAATTTAATAAAATTAATTATTTAACGGTAGCTTGGACATGCATTGCTGCTAATTTGTTACAAGATAGTAATACTATGCATACAACTTTCAATTTATCTTTTAATATAAATGAAAAAACCACATGTAATATAATTCCAAACAGTGTAGATGGCTTTGAAATTACAATGACATCAAAATACGCCTTTGAAGCACTTGATCGATTTTTCAAAAATATATGCAATAATGACAAAGTATTTGGAAGAAAAGTTATTATAGTATCAAGAGATTTTCGAGAAACTCTTCCTATTTTACGTCATGGAAATAGAACCCATATTATTGAAAATTGTATTAAAAAAAGTTATTTATGGAGTGAATTTAAAATTACGTCTTTTAAAGAAAATCAAAGGCTTGCCGCACGTGATAATGAATTTAAGAATTGGCTTTTCCGTATAGGAGATGGCTGTTATAAAAATCAATTTGAAAATTGCTACGTGTGGAAGAATTCCACACGCGAGTTCGGTACAAATAAAGACGCGATTCAGCATTCGAGGCATCGAGAACATTCGGTACTGCACGGCGACTGTGGCGCGAGGAAACCAGAGTCTGTCAAATAAATCGGTCGAGCGGCCGAAAAATGCGACTTCGGCACCAGCGGAAGAACGAAGCCCCATGTGCAGCCGCTCCCCACCTATGATTAATTAGGAAAGTGGGAGATACTACATCGCGGATATAAAAAGTGACGGGGACGACTAGCCACGAGGAACCTATGGTATAGATGACACGACGACTCCAGAACGAGATAGGACGACACGGAGTCTTTAGCTATCCATCCACGAGGAAGCTACGAAGCCACGATCACGACGACTCATCGGCGCCGCGCACATGTATACTTATACACATTAGGACACCTTTCTCTCGCGCAGTTGGGTATTAAATAAATACTAACAGTTTACCTATACTTCCGACTTCTTATTTAACGTAAAATGAACCTCTCCGGGTACGTAACCCAGAGTGCGTAACCCGGGAACAAAAAGATACCCCCTCACACGTAACAAAATGAAGTTATAAAAATTCCAACTGAAATTTTGTTCAAAGGAGATATCGTTGAAGAAATTGATATCTCTACAAATATCTCCAAAAATGGTCTATCACTAAATCTTTTAAAAAATCCTTTGATGAACTAAATTACAAAATCTCGACAATCCTTTAAAAACGTTTGCAAACAACAAGAAATTATTTTCCAAAACCTTTATAATCCTTTTAGAAAAAATTTTGTAAACCGTAAGTATTTTTTCGGAAAGCACAAAAATTATTTTCCGAAACCTATACAATCCTTACAAATTATTTACGTTTTATTTTATGAAAAGGAATTCTACGAATAAATAATAAATTTTTGTGTTCTATAAAGTCGAAATAAATTTCTTTCACGCGGATACTGAAAGTCAAACCCAAAAAAGTTGTAAAATCAATTAACGTGTAGTTTTACACTTAATAAACATTATTTAATGTACTTTTACTCTTAAAAAGTTGTGAAATCTCTCTAAAAAATTTTTTCCACAAAAGTAAAAACTTAGGCAAGAATAAGTTTGGTTTAGTATTCCATATCGGGTGACAACTGGGACTTAACTTTTACTCCCTAGGTGTGTAATATACTATCTTTCACGCGAATACTGACAGTCAAACCCAAAACCATTGTGAAATCAATTGACGTGTAGTTTTATACTTAACAAACATTGTTTGATGTACTTTTACTGTTGAAAAGTTGCAAAATCTCTCTAAAAAAATTTTGTTTACAAAAGTAACAGCTTATAGGCATGAGTATAAGTTTGGTTTATTATAGTATTCCATACTCCCTTTCTCCCTCTCTCTCTCCCCCTCCTCTCTCTCCCTCCCTCTCCCTCATCATTTGTCAAACTCTGTACCAAGAAGTTTAACGAGTCGAGCTTAATATTTTTTTAAAACAATCAGTAAAAGAAATAGTATTGTTAATAAAACTTTCTATGAAAGTATAAAATAAGGCAAGTATCAGTTTTTTCCGTATAATCTATAAAATAATAATATTTATGATTTCGTAAAAGAAATCAAATAAATACTAACGAAAAAGTCTTTTACTTTTTCGAGCCAATATATGCTCAACAAATTGTATGTAAGAGTACATTCACAATGTTGACTGCAAATTAAACAATCGAAAGTTGTGAAATCAATTATCAATAGTCAAGTAATCCAAACAACTCTCCGAAACAACTATATAACTGTTCTCAGAAATGTATTCAAATTTCTTCATCATTCTATACAAATTAAACACAAGAAAGTACTGAAATCAATTTATTGTACACTGAAAAACATCAGGGAGAAGGAATGTACCAATACTGGCAGTGTAGCTCTACCCGTGCTTCGCATAACGTCTCGCCCAATTTTGAGAGAATAATTACCCCTAACGGATGTTTATGCGCGGTTTATGAGAGTTTCGCGCGCCATCTACCAGCCGTTTCCCTTGGCAACGGTACACTCAGTCGCCCGTTTTGGGAGAAATTTTACCCCAAAATAACGTCGCGCAACTCTACCTGTCTTTGGGGCAGCGACTTTCTCAAGTGGTAGACCCGCTCTCTCAAAGGTTTTTCAGTGTAGTCAAGTATCCGTAAGTTAACTTGACTGACATATAATAGAACTTTTTGTACCTCTGGTGTAAAATTACATTTTACGTCCACGTGATAATGAGCTCGAGAGCTAGTGAAGTTGGCTTCAGGGATCACATAAGAGTGTAAAATCTTACACACCCGTCGTACAAACATTATTTTTCGTCGTCGTTTGCGCAATATATCTCCATAAAACCTTTTTCTTGCAAACATATTGTGGACTCTTTGCGAAACAATGGTACATAGTTACAGTCCCTATTTTTTCTTATTCTTTTTCAATTTTGAACTCTCTATAATATTACGCATCTTGGGAGGACAATAGAAGAAAAGTCTTGAGCTGCTCTAGCAGGGGTGGTCCTCCGTTCTCCCATACATACTTCGCGGGCCCGACGGTTTGCAGTTCAAGGTGTTAGACATGGTCATTTTTATGTAAATATTCATATATTTAAAGATCAGGTAAAATGTATAAATCGATTGCTTCTATATATTAAATACTGATCTACGAATCTATCACTACTGTTTTTAAATAGATAGTGCAAAAGGATATAAAGAGGTTGCTTATAAAATGGTTAGTAAAGTGTAAAGCTCTTTTCAATATAGACTATAAATTTATATGAATTTTTTAGCTTTGAAAAAAATACGCACACAAGCTTTTCTCAATATAGACTATAAATTTATATGAATTTTCTATCGTCTAAAAAAAAAAGACGGACACGAGGAAAAATATTTTGCGTAATAAAAGTAAATCATGATTATGCACATAGTATATGTAGGATTACTGCACTTAAACGGAATCAATTAAAAATTAGAACGAATTATTTGTAATGGACTCATATAAACATTGTTAATGAATTTATGCAAAAATTTAGTATTCTACATTTATGGAATTAGTCAACCTGTAAACAGCAAACCGTTGGGCCCGCCAAGTATGTATGGGAGAGCGGAGGACTACCCCTGCTAGAGCAGCTCTACACTGAAAAAAATTTGGCGCGCCACCTACTCTTCAGGTGTACGTGCAGCGCCAATTTTAGGGAGTAGTGGCTATACTTTCCATCGGAGTAACTGCTACTCCTAAAAGAGTAGCTGGTAGTACTCTTGTAAGAGTAGGAGCTACTCTTATTCGGTATAGCCACAGTGCCAGCCTGTCGGCGCGCCACCTAACCTCGCAGACAGCGTGTGGAAAGTAAAACAGTTGCGCGTATTCGGCGCGCACACTACACTGAATAGCAGTACTGCTGCTACCCCGTTTGAAGGTTAGGAGGCGCGCCGAATTTTTTTCAGTGTAGACTTCTCTTTTGTTGTCCTCCCAAGATGCGTAATATTATACTATAGAGAGTTCAAAATTGAAAAAGAATAAGGAAAAATAGGGATTGTAACTATGTACCATTGTTTCGTAAAGGGTCCACAATATGTTTGCAAGAAAAAGGTTTTATGAAGATACATTGCGCTCACGACGATGAAATAGTACATTATGCACCAAGGACACAAAATGTATCATTCTTGGCGAGTGCGAGCTTTGGGACCGAGCGTAGCGGGGGTGCCAAAGCTCTCACTCGAGGGAATGATACATTTTACGTTCGTGGTAGCATATACTATTTTTTTGTACAAAGGCCGCAAAATGACTTTTCGCGGTCCGTATAGAGGCCGCGAAATACTAAATCTATTTTGTGGCCTAGGCCTTACATTTAGTATTTTGCGGCCTCTATACGGGCCGCAAAATAGTATATTACATACCTAGGCAGGTAAAATAAGAAATGTCTCAGATCACATGTAATTGTCGGCCGAGGCAAAGCCGAGGTTGACAAACATGTGATCTGAGACTTTCTTGTTTACCTGCCAAGGTGTGTATACTATTTTTCTGCCCGACGGCGCCGGAAAGCGACAACTTCGTTTCGCGCAGCGGCCGGGAAGTTGGCGCTTTCCGGCCGGAGGACAAAAAATTCATTTTGCGACCAGAGGACAAAAAAAAAATTTTGTACGATGGGTGTGTAAAATTTTACACTCTTATGTGATAAATAATCCCTGAAGCCAACTTCACTAGCTCTTGAGCTCATTATCACGTGGACGTAAAATGTAATTTTACACAAGAGGTACAAAAAGTTCTATCATATGTCAGTCAAGTTAACTTACGGATTCTTGACTACAATAAATTGATTTTAGTACTTTCTTGTGTTTAATTTGTATAGAATGATGAAGAAATTTGAATACATTTCTGAGAATAGTCATACAGTTATTTCGAAGAGTTGTTTGCATTACTTGACTATTGATAACACAGCCCCACAAAAAAAAGAAAAGGTTCTGTACTTTAGCTCGGACTATCATATCACGGTGTATTTTGACCTCTTAAGTATGATTCCAAGGTCAGAATTCGTCCACTACGTCTGAATTTGGAGATATCATTAGGTATAAGATTTTTGAGATATCTTAAAAAACAAAGTAAAAACAGTTTTTTTGTTAATCTTTTCTACAAAACGATGTAGATGTTTGTGTACTCTTCAAGACCAACTTTACACCATCCCTCTACAATTTTTTTTCTCCAAAATCTAAATACCTGAATTTTGTAAACTTGTACATATCTCTTAAAATCAAATTCCTTATTTCTATCTCGAAATTCACATATTTAGATCTCCGAGAAAAAAAATTTTAGAAGGATGGTGTAAAGTTAATCTTGAAGGGCGCAAACAATGCAACATTGTTTTGTAGAAAAGATTAACAAAAATATTGTTTTTACTTTGTTTTTTAAGATATCTCAAAAATCTTATACCTAATGTTAACGCCAAATACAGACGTGGTGGACGAATTCTGACCTTGGAATCATACCTAGGGGGCCAAAATACACTGAGATATGATAATCCGATCTAAAGTACAGAACCTTTTCTTTTTTTTTGTGGGGCTGTGTAATTGATTACACAACTTTCGATTGTTTAATTTGCAGTGAACATTGTGAATGTACTCTTACATACAATTTGTTGAGCATTGAAGTAAAAGACCTTTTCGTTAGTATTTATTTGATTTCCTTTACGAAATTATAAATATTATTATTTTATCGATTATACAGAAAAAACTGATACTTGTCTTATTTTATACTTTCGTAAAAAGTTTTATTAACAATACTATTTCTTTTACTGATTGTTTTAAAAAAATATTTAGGCTCGACTCGTTAAACTTCTTGGTACAGAGTTTGACAAATGATGAGGGAGAGGGAGGGAGAGGGCGGGAGGAAGGAGGGTAAGAGGGGGGGGGGGAGAAAGGGAGTATGGAATACTATAATAAACCAAACTTATACTCATGCCTATAAGCTGTTACTTTTGTAAACAAAATTTTTTAGAGAGATTTTGCAACTTTTTAAGAGTAAAAGTACATCAAACAATATTTGTTAAGTATAAAACTACACGTCAATTGATTTCACAACAGTTTTGGGTTTGACTGTCCGTATTCGCGTGACAGATAGTATATTACACACCTAGGGAGTAAAAGTAAAGTCCCAGTTGTCACCCGATATGGAATACTAAACCAAACTTATTCTTTTGCCTAAGTTTTTACTTTTGTGGAAAAAATTTTTTAGAGAGATTTCACAACTTTTTAAGAGTTAAAGTGTATTAAATAATGTTTATTAAGTATAAAACTACACGTTAATTGATTTTACAACTTTTTTGGGTTTGACAAAAATTTATTATTTATTCGTAGAATTCCTTTTCATAAAATAAAACGTAAATAATTTGTAAGGATTGTATAAGTTTCGGAAAATAATTTTTATGGTTTCCGAAAAAAATACTTACGGTTTGCAAAATTTTTTCTAAATGGATTATAAAGGTTTTGGAAAATAATTTCTTGTTGCTTGCAAAAGTTTTTAAAGGATTGTCGAGATTTTGTAATTTAATTTATCAAAGGATTTTTTAAAAGATTTGGTGATAGATCATTTTTGGAGATATTTTGTAGAGAATATAATAATGAATTATTTACAGAAATGATACTGTTATTGAAATGTACGGTTTAATTTAATGAGTAATACTACAGATCAGAAAAATGATTTTTGTAAGAAAAAGAAAACATTTTCATAGCTATTTTACAAGCAAATATTGTAAAGACATAAAGAGGTAATTTGAAAATGAGAATGAGATATTGCTGGTAACAAAAATCAGTTTTGTGAAAAATAGAAAATGTTTTTATAGGGATTATAGAAAATACTTGAAAAATAGTTTTTTAAAATTTATTAATTGTTTAAAAAAATATTTAAGCTTTCAGTTAAGTTCTTTGTAGAGAGTTGAACAGACGATGAGAGAAAGATTGTTTGAATAAAAGCATTGAATTTTTATTAGTATTTTAAACAGAGAATTTAAAGTTGTTAAGAAAAATGATAACATCGCAAGGAATAAAAGAAAAAAATCAAAGTTTTCAGAATGGCAATTCAAATCTCTGGTACCACCGGACTCTCTTGCTTTTATAAATCTAGAAGCTCAAAGTTGGCTAAGAAGTTGAGTTTTCATGTCAACTACCATTTTCATAGCAGCAGGTGGTACAAAGTTTTTTTTACAAAATACTCTTTCGCATCCATTTTCTCTGAGATCATCTGATCCTCTAGCCTGTACAAAATTCGACTGAAAGTTTGCCAAGAAGTTGAGTTCTCGTCTTAACTACCCTTACATAACGGCACCTGAAACTAACTTTTTTCACAAAACACTCTTATGCATCCATTTTCTTTTGTTTTTTTGCCAAATTATTATTACATCATTCTTCTTCATTGTACACAGATACAATAACACTGACATTCACTGATTATAAATTATAACCAGGTTCTGGCTTAGTATTATATTGTAATAAATACTTTTATTAAGATTCTTCTGCTTCTATATTCAACCGACAGATTGATCGATCCTCCTTCATAACTAAAGTCAGAGGTCCTGCGCCAACTCCCATTGCTAGAGTTAATAGTTTACCTGTAGAAATCATAGGGTCAGTAAAGCATCGATAATTAAAATCCGATTAAGTAGAATGAGGCTGTACTAGAGAAATACCTGCAACAGTATTTATCTTTGCCTCTACTATAGGAGGGTTGTGTATATATAACTTCTTGAAATTTGAACTTAATCTTGTGTAGAAAAAAATTTACTGAGAACTCCTCTGAAACATTTTAGCATCTCCTACTATGAGCAGATAAAAAATTGTATTATGCTGAGCAATTCTATTCGTGTATATGATTTTCACAATAACACATAATTTTGGCTTTTCCCAGTATTCCAATGTTATATTTTACGTAAAAAACTTTTGATTGGTCCAAATATGTACAACAGTTTAAGAGACAGCAATCAAAGTCTTGCAAGGGTACCAGATCTAGTTAAACTACTGCATCACAGTCCGCTAGCAAATTAAAATATTAATTAATTAATAATTTATTAATTTCAGATTCAAAAACTAGCCATTACAGTAATTTATATTAAGGCTTTATGTGCTGTAATATTTACAGAACAGATGGCTCCTCTGAAACATTTGACGCCCCTCACCATAAGCCAATCATTAATTATATTATTCACAACACTTGGATTTGTTGAAATTTTCACTTGTTATACATCTTATAAAATTAAAAACTAAAGTTTATAATCTAAGAATAATTGTGAGAAAAAATCTTTCTTGATTTACTATTTGTAAACACAAGCACTAACACACAACCATTATCGACTATAAATGTAACTTATCATTGCGATATACTCTCAATTTGACGCTATGTGCCCTGTGTGACACTTATTAGATAAGGTATTTATTGTCTCCCTTTTTTCTGATTGTAATGCGAGTGGTAGTTTAAACAAATTTGTTAAATTCTTTCTTTTTGTTAAATAAATTATATAGCCTGAAGAGGTTGGCGGATCATGCCAACGAAACGTCGTAAAATAATTATAAGGAATCTTTTTTGATTTCTTCCCTTGGCTTCCGTCAGATCGATCCCTCACCTCAATTCAACATCAACAACTGGAGTGCAATCTTAATCTTCATCGAATTTCTCGATATTCTTTTGTAGTAAATATAACTTCTTGAAATTGTTATTAATTTAAACTACTTAATTTAATAACCCATACATAATCTTGTAAATTAAAATCACAATCAGTTTATGAACTAAGAATCACTAAGAATAAAAGCTTTCTTGACATTCTTGTATGGACATAACTTTTTGATATAAAATACTTGAGCATGATATACTTCTAAAATAGAATCTGAGAAAATCTTATATCTCACTATTCCCGGGTTTTAGTAATGCTAGTTTACCTTTAGAAATCATAGGGTCACTAAAGCATCGATAATTAAAACACCACAAAGTAGAACAAGGCTCTGCTAGAGGAATATCTGCAACAGTATTTCTTTTTTAAAGGAGTAAAAAACGGATTCGAGACGAACCAAGTTGTTTTGATGAATTTATTACACCAACGTTTCGAAAGTCTTGTTACTTTCTTCATCAGGGCTACGAAAGTATAGTTTTAAACATGTAGATTCATATACAAAAAACAATATTCGACAAAATATGTAAAAAACATACCATAAAAACAATATTATAACATTGGCTTTCTATTTTCCTCAGAATGATTGAAAATTTGTGAGGAGTGTCAACAGCTAGGTAGAAAAAATTGTCATTAACACAACTTGGTTCGTCTCGAGTCCGTCTGTTACTCCTTCAGATAATTACAACCTACGAACGTATTTGAAACACTTTAAGTATTTCTTTTTGTCTTTACTACAGGAGGTTGCGTGCTTTTACAGACTTGAACATAACCTCTTGGTGATCTCAATGCATAATAATGATTGATTCACACCATCACATGTTCAACTCCTATCATAACAACTACCTTAAACCACAAACAATTAAAGTTATCTATGAAAATAAGATGCAGTCTAAACAGTCTAAACAATGCTAATATGTTTGCGCGTTGTTTTCTCAAAATAATGAACCAACCATCACTTAATGTTATTACTATTAAAATACTTCGTAATTCATTCTTTGACGCATTGGTATTCAATGAACTTCATAAATTTTTAGTGTGTTTGTTTTTATGTTAATATCTTCTTTTATGATAATATCGTTGTAATTCTTTTATAGATATAACTTTTTGAAATTATTATCTGAATCTTGTGTAGAAAAGTATTTGCTGATGATTCCTCTGAATCATTTTGATGTTTATTACACAAATATCCTCAGCAGTGTTTTGTAAATTTCGCAAACATGTGTTATACTGCATATTATTATCATACTGTACAGTCCATTTGAAATTCCAAAATTTCCTTGTAAAACAAAGGCTGTCAAAATGTTCCTTGTAAAACAAAAGCTGTCAGATATTATTGCTTACTGAGACACATCATCAATTTATTTTGAAATACGGTTTTTAATAAATTCACTTATTTATCCACTTTTGCTTCCTCCTAGAGGAAGCTTTGTGATAGTAAATTTTTGAGTTGTTGTAAAAACATGTTACAATTGTGTTCCGAGGTGTTAGGAATCAAAATACATGGTTTTTGAAAAATGTCTGTATGGATCTGTGTGTGTGTGTGTGTGTGTGTGTGTGTGTGCGTGCGTGCGTGCGTGCGTGCGTGCGTGCGTGCGTGCGTGCGTGCGTGCGTGCGTGCGTGCGTGCGTGCGTGCGTGCGTGCGTGTGTGTGTGTGTGTGTACGCCTGGATCTCAGCTTCTACTCGGTCGATTTTGACTGGACAGGTCTCATTTTTTTTTGTTTTTTTGCGTGATGGCGGATCAAAAATCCGTTTTTTGATTGGGGCGATGCGTTTTATTTTTTTTTCAAATTTTCGATTTTCTCAAAACTGTTTTTTGATTTTTTTAAATGATAGGATCGAGTTATTCGAATCTGATGGGTAGCGTTCGAAAGAGGATTAAAATACCTATATTTTCTAAAAAAAAAAAAGTTTCTAGCTATCACGGTTCTTTTGTTATTAACAAAAACGTGTTTTTTTTTAGAAGCTTATAACTCCTAAACTTAACGGTCAATTTTTTTGAGAAAAATCATGATAATACAGAATATAAATATCTATAATATGTTAAAATTTGAATACATTCTGTAGGCTAGATTTTGAGTAAAAAATTGAAAAATGAAAAAAATCAGTTTTGTATGTCCAACGATTACAAGAGTAAAATTAACTTAATGGCTTCAAAATTCCTTTTAGAGGTAGATTTTTTATAGTTCTCGGTCGAGTTCTTTGGGCAAAATGATTGGTCCATAAATTTCAGAGTTATTTGAGGTTAAACATTTTTTGACATTTTTTAAAAATCGTAATTTCTCGAGAAAGGCTCTATGTATCTGAATGGGGTGGGTGGCATTCGAAAGAGAATTAAAATACCTATATTTTCTAAAACAAAATTAATTTTCTATCACGTTTCTTTAGTTATCATCAAAAACGGAAACGTGTTTTTTTTTAACTTACAACTCCAATGATGTTATCATTAGTATATTATAAAAGTTATAGTATTGGCGTCAAAATGTAATATGTTTGAATTTTCGAGATTGAATTCTTGAGTTTAAGTATTCAAAACTGATGAATAATTAAAATAGTATAAGAGTAGGTGGCACTCCGATGGGGGTAGCGTGTAGTGCAGTATGTATTCCGGCAGGGTCCAACAAGCTGCGGGTTAGTCACGAATCCCGCAGTACTGCATACAAAGCATTATGAATGCATTATATTCTGCATTATTATAATTTATTTGTGAGTTGTGAACTTTTTTAAAAAAACACGTTTTTGTTAATAACAAAAGAACAATGATGCTATAAATTTTGCTTCGTCATAGAGGAAGCTTTGTAACGGTGAAAAAAATTTTCGAAAAAAAAATGTTCAAAAAGATGTTTTAAGGCGATATATGTGTATATTAGTTGATTTTGATCATTTTTGTTTTCGTGGGTGTATGTGTGTGTGTGTGTGTGTGTGTGTGTGTGTGTGTGTGTGTGTGTGTGTGTGTGTGTGTATTTGAACTCTTCATATCTCCGAAACGAATCGACCGATTTTCGTCGGGTAAAGTTTATTCTCTTTGTCTCGCGGGAAAAGAAAGGTACCCTGATGGATTTGAGTTTCTATTGATTTTCTTTTGTTTTATAACCAAAAAACGATTTTGAATTTTTAGTTTTTTTGATTTTTTCATATCTTACAGTCATTATTACATAATATAATAAACTTTTCTTGAAAGGTATTTAAATTACCTATATTTTCCTTTTTTAAAATTTAAAATATCTTCACTCTGTCAATTGTTATTAAGGAAAACTTTTTTATATTTCATTTAATTTCTCAAAAAATAATTTATTTATCGACTTGAAATAAATAACCAGTTATTACACTAATTGAAGACTATATGTGGTTAAAATTTCAATAGATTATCTTCATTTGTTTTTTAGAAAAGAATTATTTTAGAAAAAATTTGCGTTTTCGTTGTCGCACGATAACTAGAGCAAAAATTATCAAATCGTCCTGAAATTTGGCACAGATGTAGCTTTTATATACTTTCAGATCGAGTTAGTTGCCCAAAAAAATCGGTCCATTACGAAAAAAGATATTTGAGGTAAAAAATTTTTTTTTTAAATTTTCGAATCGCATTTTCTCAGAGATTACTTGATTTATCGACTTAAAATTTTAACCACTTATTAAACTTATAGAAGACTATATTTGGTTAAAATTTCAAGAGATTATCGTCATTTGTTTTTTAGAAAAGAATTATTTTAGAACAAATTTGCGTTTTCGTTGTCGCACGATAACTAGAGCAAAAATTATCCAATCGTCCTGAAATTTGGCACAGATGTAGCTTTTATATATCTTCAGATCGAGTTCGTTGCCCAAAAAAATCGGTCAATTACGAAAAAAGATATTAGAGGTAAAAAATTTTTTTAAAAAGTTTCGAATCGCGTTTTCTCAAAAAATACTTGATTTATCGACTTAAAATTTTAACCACTTATTAAATTTATAGAAGACTATATTTGGTTAAAATTTCAGGAGATTATCTTCATTTGTTTTTTAGAAAAAAATTATTTTAGAAAAAATTTGCGTTTTCGTTGTCGCACGATAACAAGAGCAAAAATTACCCAATCGTCCTGAAATTTGGCACAGATGTGGCTTTTATATATCTTCAGATCGAGTTCGTTGCCCAAAAAAATCGGTCCATTACGAAAAAAGATATAACGCACAGTTTAAGCTGAATCCGGACCCATGACCCTCTCCTAGTTAGTCTAACCGTACAAGATAAAGTATTAAATTTTAAATATTAGAAGTAAAAATTAATTAAAGGGATCAATAAATTAAGTTTGAGGAAGCTACGTGCCAATGAATTGGCAGCGGTTTTTTTATTTTACCCATTTATGCTCTGTATTAAACAACACTTTTATCTAAATTCCTTATACAATCTGAAAAAAAAAATATAAAAAATCAACACAAAGTTTCAATGTTCATCTCTAACTGATATTTTATATTTTAAAAATAGACATTTAGTCTAAAATACTTATCTGATTATTTTTGTCGTTGATGTACACAAATCTTGTAGTTAATATATAAACTTCTGTTTAGAAGAGCTACAAAAACAAAAAATGTTTCAGGAAAATCACATTCACAACCTAAAAATAAGTAGAATATATTAGTGTGTTTGTTTTTATGTTAATATCTTCTTCAAGCTGTATTTGCATTTTAAGTAAAAAACGTAGTAAAGCCTGAGTCTGAAATAATAAATGTAATTAAAAAAATTAATAATACTTATAATACTATAATAATACTATTCTTTAACATCACCAATTCCATCAGCATTTATCGCAAGTGTAGCTTAACTTTCAGGTAAGCATGAATCGTAAATTTTGCATATCCTTGTTTCACCTCTTCCTTTGTAAATAAAGTCTAGTTGTACTTGTATATGTAATAATATGGACGCTAATAGGTTTCTTTTGATCACCTCCAAATATACTAGCTGCACCATCCACTTGAGCTACTACTTGATTAGTGATAACCACTGCCAAGAAACCTGGCTAAATGCATTTGGCAAGCTGCCAATTCTCCTCTTCCAGCAAAATTGGTCCTGTATAATGCAGTAGCACTGCCTACTATCAGTACCCCATATCTAAATTCTGACATCATAGCACTGGCTTTTAAAAAAGCTGAGTTTGGTGGTCAGAGTTGTATGCACGGGCAGTTGCAACATTGTCAAGTACACTATCCCCACTGATGTTATACCTTTCAGCTACAGCAATTAATCGCTTCGGTCTGAAAGTACCTCAAGTATCAATGTATATCGACTTAGCCTCTGCACCTCCCATATCAACAGATAGTTGGCAGTTAACCGCTAAAGTGTGACAAAGCTGTGATTTTCCAGTTCTAAATTCTCCAAAGATTTCTGTAAAGATCCTGTTTCTATTCCACCTCCTAAAAGTCTGTCTAATTGTATTACTTGTAGTCTATGAAGACTTTGTCGATAATGAGAAGTTAATGGCATTACTACTGGTGCTGCTTCTTTGATACTGTTCCAGAGCTCAAAGAATGTGAGAATTCTATAATCTGAAAATGAAAGAAATTTTCACAAAGTATCTATTTTTTTTTTTTAAGTTATATTTATTTTTTTACATGATATATGTGTGTGTGTGTGTGTGTGTGTGTGTGTGGTGTGTGTGGTGTGTGTGTGTGTGTGTGTGTGTGTGTGTGTGTGTGTGTGTGTGTGTGTGTGTGTGTGTGTGTGTGTATGTGTAATACTTATCTATGCATAAAAGTATGCTCATGCCATCAGCTGATTTAAACTCATATCTTTTTTTTACTTGATTACGTATATTTAAAAATACAATACGATATTTTGAGGTTATTGAAGAGTCAACATTTTGTTGTTGTTGTTATATATATATTTATATATATTTCTCTCTCTCTCTCTCTCTCTCTCTCTCTCTCTCTCTCTCTCTCTCTCTCTCTCTCTCTCTCTCTCTCTCTCTCTCTCTCTCTCTTGCAATGATTGCTAAGAAGCAGACGTATAGGAACTTCACCAATGATAAGAGAACAACGGTCGGAACAAAAACAGGTGATCGAGAGGGAAATAAAGGAAAAACAATAATCTGAGAACGACCATAAAAATATGTAAACTAGATACATATCGAAACGACATAATATTTTTAATTGAAATTTTTTATACATGTAGTATATCAAAGCAGCTATCCATTGATATAAAAGATATTAGAATAAAACATAATGTAAAGACTGTAACGGGATTATAGATTTCGGAGAAACAGAAAAAAAATAGGCGATGGCATCGGGTTTTGAACCCGATACGTTCGGACGAGAGTCGAGCGCCCTAACCACGCGTTACCGATCGCACACTCACCCAGCCAAATATATGCGTGATTTCCCGGAATGCCGGTATCACAGGGCCCTACTATGCGCCGACTAGCGCCGAATCTGTGATCTCCGTTATACCCCCCACCTCAAACGCGACCTATCTTTAGGAACGCAAGATACCTATAGGAGGCGCTTTTTAATTTTCTCCTGTCTCGGGAGGCCAGATCGGGATTAATTCCATTGATCTCGAGACTCACACGTATCTGTGTGCACTACTCTGCTTTGTGTGGAGAAATGATGTGCTCGATGCAGCGCGAAGTGCAAGTCCGATATACATTCGCTAATATAACTGGCGAGCGACGCGGCACAATCACCACCCGAACCATGATTACTGCATTAGGTCGGTCCACGTTTCTATATTCACAAGCACGGCCATGATAGACGCGTTTTTGCTTTTATCCTATGGCGATCCTTCTCAGGCTGGTATACGCGGTAGTAATCCTATCGTGCGATGCTGAAGTATTTATCACGTAAACGTATACACAACTACGAGGAAGAGGCGACAAGTAGTGCTTTGTCTGTGACAATTATACCTGGGCACCCATCCACGGGGTCAATTTTTGGGGGAGCGAGAAGTGATGCGCGGCATGATGGTTGTGGAAGGAATAAATATTGAGGACCGAAGGTCCGAAAGCATCGGAACGAAAGTTTCCGATCGCGGGTTATTTTCGTTGGACGCTACTGTAACGGGATTACAGATTTCGGAGAAACCGAAAAAAATAGGCGATGGCATCGGGATTTGAACCCGATTCGTCCGGACGAGAGTCGAGCGCCCTAACCACGGGGCTACCGATCGCACACTCACCCAGTCCAATATATGCGTGATTTCCCGGAATGCCGGTATCACAGGGCTCTGTTATGCGCCGACTAGCGCCGAATCTGTGATCTCCGTTATAAGACGTAAAAAATTAGTGAAATTCTCGCGCACCCATTTCAATGTATATGAAGCACGGTCGTCCCTCAGGCTTTTTCTACATTGGACAGATATTTGCCTTCGGAGCGCTCCCGCGCTCCTTGATAAAGAATCCTGATTTTTACGAAAGTATAATTTTAGCGACAAAAAATACTGATGTTATAAAATAGAATGAACAAATAATATCTAAAATAAGTGGATCAGTAACAGAGTATGCCAGTATAGATTCTGCAGAGGATACAAATAATGAAAAATTAGATACAATATTACCAATAGAATATTTAATATACTTACCCCCAATGGTTTACCTCCACACAAATTACAATTGAAAGTAGGGGCTGTAGCTATGTTATTGAGAATTTAAATGAAGGATTACGTAATGGCACAAAATTAATAATTAATTATTTAAATCAGTATTCTATTGTAGCAGAAATTATTGGTGGTAGTAAGGCTGGCTCTGCGGTTATATTACCTCGAATAACTTTATCTCCTTCACTTGAAGAAGTACCATTTCATATGTCGAGACGACAATTCCCTGTTAGACTCGCTCATGCAATGACAATTAATAAATCAAGGGCAATCTTTAAAAAAAGTAGGAATATATTTACCTTTATCAGTATTTAGTTACGGGCAGTTGTATGTTGCATGTTCAAGAGTGAGAAATAAAAAGAATTTGAAGATTTTATTAACAGAAAATTCAGTTTTCGAACCGAAGATTAAACATCAAACTTCGACTGAAGATGTATCTTGTTTTTAGATCAATTTTGTAATTAATTAATCAGCAGCAATATTTTCATAAATGAGCTGGCAAAAAATAAGAAAAATAAAAAAAATGAACTTTGACTCATAATTATAAAAAAAAATCAATTAAAAAAATTCAGCATTGATACGGCAATATACGGAAATATACAAATAAACATTCATGTCACTAACAAACGCCGTTATAATGCGGGTTTTGTATATGAAATGTATACTGTTAAATTAAAGAATATCAATAAAATGTTATGTTTATATTTTATTTTATTGTAATTATTTAATTTAACGTATGATACTATACATTCAAAGTACAAATGACAGTCTCAACCCTGTAAAACGTAGAGTAAGTGGGCGTAGGGGCCTGGGCGTATGTGCGTGGGCATATGGCGTGGGAGTAGGTGCGTAGGCGTAAGTGCGTGGTCGGAAGTTACTTATTAGGAGTGGAAGTTAACCTTCTGAAGCGGTCGTCAAAAAAAGTCGGATTTTAATTTTTTTAATATAATAGAAGATTGGTAAATTATTAATTAGCTGTTTATAACTTATGATTTGATTTGCAACATGTGATCGATTTGAATGATGTCGAGATTGTGATATATCTTACTCTCATTTGCTTTGTATATATTCATATGTTTTAAGGTGATGTTAAGGTAGGGATCTACGTTTGTAGCTAGTATGGTAACAGTCTGTCGGTACAAAGAATTTCTTTATTATATACAGGGGAGCGTCCGCCAGAAACCAGCCAGCAAGCGCGCGCGACGCATTTTTCATGCAAAACACTCTCTATTCAACTCCCTCGTAATCGTATTCTGAGTCTCTCAGAAAAAACATAAGACATATCGATAGATTTTTTCCTGCTCTTTCCAATGGTGCTATTGTTTTTAATCCAAAACTCTTTCTTCTGGTCGAAAATTCGAGTTGAAAGTTCAGAGCCATTTTTCTCAAAGTATATCATATTTTTTTTCCAAATGCATATCACCATTCGAAAGTACAAGTCTTAAGCTACCCTAAATTTTTAAATTGGAGAAATGAAGGGCTCAAAATTAATAAAATTAAAAAGACAGCGGTGAGCGGCCGCGTGAGGTCTGTTCTGTGCTTGGATGCGCCTCTGTATGCGTATATATCTATTATACTTTAATCGTTGCACTTTCACGTGCTATCATTTCTGCCACTAGAGGGACTGAGACCACAGAGTCGTTCCCAATACTTAAAAAAGCTCCTTGGAAGGTATTTATCACCCACTGAAAATATTTTCTTCCTCAATTTTCATAATAAAAAAAACTTTAAAATGTCAACGATTTTCAATCGCTGTTGTAACCATTTTGATGAAGCAAAGCTTTCACTTAAACTGAGGTTTGTTTCTGAAAAAATGAAAGCTCGTTTTCCGAACTTACAAGATAAAGATA
This sequence comes from Torymus aiolomorphi, assembly GCA_036365515.1. NCBI lineage: Eukaryota > Metazoa > Arthropoda > Insecta > Hymenoptera > Torymidae > Torymus > Torymus aiolomorphi. The sequence continues at coordinate 72,618,757 of CM070876.1, forward strand.
AAATATGTAACTCTTGTCGATTAAAATTTGATGCGAAAATTGAGGAAGAAAATGTAGTGTCAATGGAAGAATCTAGAGAAATTATTTCTAATTATTACTTTTGACCTCTACGTTTCTCCAACTTGAAAATTTAGGGTTTTGTAGCTTATAACTTGTACTTTCGAATGGTGTTATGCATTTTGAAGAACAACATGTTAAACTTTAAGAAAAATGGTTTTGAACTTTTCACTCGAATTTCCGACCAGAAGAAAGTGTTTGGAAGTAAAAAGAATAGCACCGTTGGAAAGAGCAGGAAAAAATTTATTGATATATGTCTTTTGTTTTTTTCTAAGAGACTTAAAATACGATTACGAGCTCATTATACCAAGCCCCAGCGTGCGGCGCGTGCGAGCGCAGTGCGAAGAGCTCACGCAGCCACTCGCCGCTGTCTTTTGAATCTTGTTACTTTTGAGCCCTTCATTTCTCCAATTTGAAAATTTAGGTTTTGTAGCTTAAGGACGTTCTCCGAGTCGAAACAGCAATCTTAGTTTTTATATTTTTAAATAATGTTTTATTAATTTGATAATCCAAGAGTAAGTACATGTAACAAATATATACTTAAAAGAACATAAGACAATTTTTTTCAGACAAATTCAGGCAATAGTCACTATGCTATTGTCACAATTAAAGACAGAAACTTCAATAAGTTCTTTAAATTTTTTTATTTTTTATCCGATCTTAACGAAATAGAGCTTATTTTGTTCGTTAAGAAATTTCAGGGAGAGTATCGATGGGAAAATTTATGATACGAGTTACCAGTACGGCGCAATATCAATTTGTTTAAGAAAGTTTTGATGAAAACTTGACTTGCTTTTCTTAAATAAATTGATATTGCCCCTTACTGGTAATTCGTATCATAAATTTTCCCATCGATACTCTCCCTGAAATTTCTTAACGAACAATATAAGCTCTATTTCGTTAAGATCGGATAAAAAATAAAAAAATTTAAAGAACTTATTGAAGTTTTTGTCTTTAATTGTAACAATACCATAGTGACTATTGCCTGAATTTGTCTAAAAAAAATTGTCTTATGTTCTTTCAAGTATATATTTGTTACATGTACTTACGCTTGGATTATCAAATTAATAAAACATTATATAAAAATATAAAAACTAAAATTGCTGTTTCGACCCGGAGAACGTCCTTAATACTTGTACTTTTGAATGGTGATATGCATTTTGAAGAAAAAAAAAAAAAAAAAAAAAACATGATATCCTTTGAGAAAAATGGCTCTGAACTTTCAACTCAAATTTTCGACCAGAAGAAAGAGTTTCGGAGTAAAAACAATAGCACCATTAGAAAGAGTAGAAAAAATCTATCGATGTATGTCTTTTATTTTTTTCTGAGAGACTTAGAATACGATTACGAGCGAGTTAAACAGAGCGTGTTTTGCACGAAAAATGCGTCACGCGTGCCAGGTGGCTGGTTTCTGGCGGACGCTCCCACAGGCAAATCCATAATACTTTTAACTATTGTGAGACTCTTTTTTTAGGTAATTTATGACTACTATTAGCATGGCTTGGGAAGCACATGAACGGGACTGAGTGGAAAATCTTTAATGTAACCTAGAAAACAACTCCTGTAATTCGTATTAGTGTGCAATGCAGGCCGCATCGTGGGGATATACTAAACTGACTAAAAAGGTGCCATTTTAAGAAGGATACCTTTTTAGACAGTTTTGTACATCATCATTAATTTATCGTTTAATTAAAATAATCAATATTTAAAAAAAAATAAAACATTCTCCATAGATAATTATTGAAAAAATAACATTTATTTTACATTTTAATAAAATTCCTTCCACAAAAATCATATTGAAGTTAGTCTTGGATCCAGATCTTTTATTTGTATCTAGGATCCAGATCTAGGATCCGTAAGATCCGGATCCTACGAATCTGAAATTCGAATCTATTCGGATCTCGGGTATCCGGATATTAAAAGATTCGGATAGTTGGCATCCCTAGTTTGATGTAAGATTCTCGTCAATGGGAATTTAATCTTTTCACCATTTGCTCAAAATTATATTACTTAATCTTGGTTGCTCTAACAGACATTTAATTGTTGCTGTAAGATATTTATTAGGTTTAATGATTTTACAATTTGATAAATATCAAGATAACAAATTCCTTATGGTTTAATAATAATTAATGATGACTGTACGAATTTAATTTTTCTATTGTCAAGAATTAAATTGACACTTAATATATTAAAATCAATGACTTATTATTCAAGACAATTATTATAATTGTTTCTGAATACGACATGCCAATGTTTGGTAAGATGCAAAAAAACCGCTGCCAATTCATTGGCCCGTGGCTTCCTCAAACTTAATTTACTTATTCCTTCAATTAATTTTTAATAACAAAATTTATAATTTTTGCAACAATTTATGATATAATTATAATTAAATTCATTTATGTAAAAAGTATTAATTTTTAAATTGTGTATAAAATATGAATAAAATAATTGGTATGATTTTTTTTTTTTTTTAATTATGTGAAATATCAATACAATAATTGATTGTAATATTATCGTCAAAACCTTTTAAAATTCCTAAATAATCTTTACTTCAAATTATATTTTCTTTGTGAAATTTCACACACAGGGTACTTGTCTCTAGTAGTATGCCTGTCCGTATTTGTGTGCTCTTTCTGAAATTTCCGATGTAAGAAAAAGGTTCTAACCTTAAAAATAATAAATGGCTATTACAAAACAAAAGCAGGTACATAACGCGTGCGCATAGCGCATGTCATTTCCATTTTCTAGTATGCATAAATGCGTTTCCGAATAATTACGATTTTAAAAGAGGGCTAAAATAGTTTTAACCTCAAATATCTCTGAAATTCATAAACGAATTCTTTTACCCTAAGAACTGTTCTAATAAATAATATACAAACTCTACATCTCCACCAAATTTCAAAGAAATTAAAACAATTTTAATGTAGTTATATTGTACGACAACAAAGAAAGTCATTTTCAAAAATACTAAAATTTTAAATATCAAACATATCAAAAAATAACTACATAATCTGGATGAGATTTTACACAGGTATTCCCTATATTGCATAGAAAATAGTTTATAAATTTTAAGCTGATACATGAAGTTGTCATTAAGAAATTACAATTTTGAAAAAAAACGGTAAAAAAATTTTAACCTTAAATGTCTCTAAAAATCATGAGACAATTCTTTTACCTAAAGGACTTATACAATAATATATAAATTCTACATCTCCACAAAATTTCAACATGATTAAACCAATTTTTGTTTTCTCTAGTAATCATGCGACAAAGAAAATTATTTTGTACAATTCGAAAAGTTCCAAAATCAAATATCTCAAGATGTAATCGCAGGATCTTGATGAAAATTCGCACACATATTATCTACCCACATAGCACGTTACGTTTTGGAAACGTTCTTGAAACATTTCTTTAGGAACCTAGAAACGTTTCCCTAAAATATAGAAACGTAACAGAAACGTTTCAGAAACGTAGAAATGTCTTAAATCTGAAAAAATTTTGGTAAAAATCATAAACGTGTTTAAATTGTCTCAGAAATGTTTCTGAAACAGAACTCAAACGTTTGTACAAAGTTTTGGAAACGTTTCTGAAACGTACATAATCGATTCGACAAAAAACTTACTGGACAATTATTCACGTTCCAGATTCGTTTCAGCGGCGTTTCTGATTGAGCCGGAAACGTTTCTATTCCGTTTCAGAAGTGCAAGGTTACGTTGTAAGAACGTCTTAGAAACGTTTGTGAACCATATACAAACCATTAAGATTGTAAAGTATTCGATATCCGACCCGCCGATAGATGGCGTAGTTCAGTCCATAAAAGAAAAGACATTTTCAGGATATATAAGGAACGTCTACTCTAGCAAAGCGGACCGAATACTGTTTGAAGTAATATCAGTGTTAATAACTGACAATGTAAATTATTTTAATTTCGTTGTAGAAACATTTCTCAAACGTTTCGTGCTATGTTTTAGAAACGTTACAGAAACTTTTTTGAAACTTTTCTGAAACGTTTCCAATTAGATTTGGAAACATTTTTAGACGAATCTGGAACGTGAATAATTGTCCAGTAAGTTTTTTGTCGAATCGATTATGTACGTTTCAGAGACGTTTCCAAAACTTTGTACAAACGTTTGAGTTCTGCTTCAGAAATGTTTCTGAGACGATTTAAACACGTTTACGATTTTTATCAAAATTTTTTCAGATTTAGGACATTTCTACGTTTTGTAACGGGCTAAAAGCTGTCCTCGGTGCGCTATATCTCAACGCGGACTTGCCATGAACGGCGCAGCAATTGACAGGCGCGAGCACTTACTCGTGCCAACCCTTGATGATTAGCTGCCCGTCAGCTCCGTGCTGTTGCTCGCCGTCGGCTGGTTTCAGTAGCAGCCGCGCCTTTTCGCTCCGTTACAACGCGCGACTTCGTCGCCGCGCTCTCTCTCGAGCGTGCTGCCCCAGCTGCTCAGTTATCACGCGAGTACTAGGTACTCGCGACCGCGGAGGCCGGCGGTATTCTTCACCGTGCCACCGAATAGGGAATTGAAATTAGGATGCGTGAAATAATACGCGAACAAGTAAAAGCAAAGAATTATCTTTATTGCCCCTGGAGGCTGTTCACTATTTACACGCGCGGCGCGTACTCTAGGTACGCGCCGATTCGGGTGGTGCGCCCGTGCACGCGAAGTACGTGTGTGCTCTGCCGCACACCCGTACGCGCAAAAGCAGCTCGCGCCGACGTCGGCCTATCGCCGCGCACGATCGGCGCTCACGCGCGCGTCGGCGGCCTCGCTCGCTCGCCCGTCTCCGCTTCCTGGACGCTCGTCGTCCGCGGGGGAAGCGCGCTCGCCTGGCCAGGACTTACCTCCTCAGTTGCAGCGAGAAGGCGCGGTTGAACGCGCTCGGCGGTGCCTGCTGCAGCGCGTTGCTGTGTCTCTCTCTCTCCTTCTTCGCTGCTACGGGCCTCGCCTTTCTCCCTCCCTCTCTCTCTCTCTCTCTCGCTCCTGCGAGTACGGCCGCGCTGCCCTCTCTCTCTCTTTCGCTGCCTCGGTCGAGTGTGGCTCTCTCTCACTCTCGTGCACTACACTGCACCCACTCCGCGATCCTCGTGCACTTCACTTCGACTCTCTCTCTCTCTCTCTCTCTCTCTCTCCAAGTCGTTGCGCACGGGGGACGAGCAGCTGCCTCAGCTACGGCAGAAGCGATACTGTCGGGCTCTCGCTCTCCTTCCCCCTCGCGCAAGGTTGTCGCGAGTTTTCATTTCGGGGCTCATTGTGTGTCGTAGTTGCGCTCGGTACTTTTCGCACAGCTACACGTGCGAGCAACTACACACACACACACACGCAAGCCCCCGGAGAAATACGAGGACAAGCCCGGCTCTGTTTGCGAGTCCTCATGCCGCAATTGTCGGCCTTGCCTTCTCCAAGGCCGCTATATGTTTATGTTTTCGGTCAACTACTTGTGTGTATACTGTGCGTCGGAGATTGGCTCGATCCGAGCTCCGTGTTCGCGCACATACACACATACAGACGCGCCTGCTGTTACAGTTTCTGAAACGCTTCTGTTACGTTTCTATATTTTTGGGGAAACGTTTCTAGGTTCCTAAAGAAACGTTTCAAAAACGTTTCCAAAACGTAACGTGCTATGTGGGTAGATCATATACAAAATTATCTATAAATTTGGAGCTGATACATGGAGCTGTTCTCGAGAAATTACGATTTGAAAAGAAGGTTAAAAAAAATTTATCCTCAAATATTTCTGAAATTTCTAGACTAATAATTTTGCCCAAAGAACTCGTCCGAGAGCTATTCAAAATCTACCTCTACAAGAAATTTCGAATCGATTAAGTCAATTTTACTCTCGTAATCGTTGGAAAAGAATCGTGATAGCTAGAAATTTTTTTTTCTTTTTAGAAAATATAAGTATTTTAATTCTCTTTCGAATGCTACCCATCCGATTCAAATATCTCGATCTTATCATTAAAAAGAAAAGCAAAAATCAATTTTGAGAAAATCGAAAATTCGAAATAAAACAAAAACGCATCCACGAATTAAAAACGAATTTTTAACCCGCTATTACACACAAAAAAAAAAAAAATGAGGCCTGTCCTGTTAAAATCGATCGAGTAGATGCTGAGATCCAGGCGTATACACACACAAGCACGCACGCACGTACGCACACATCCATACAGACATTTTTCAAAAATCATGTATTTTGATTCCTAACACCTCGAAAAAAGTTATAATGTTAAGTCCGGAAATAAGAGAAAACAAATAATAATTGATTTAAATGTGAATTTATTAAATAAAATACAATTAATTACCAATACAATCGACTTACTTCGAGTTAAATACAGATGTTGCGCTTATACTTATAAACTCTTGTTCTTCAGTTGTTCTCCCGCTTAATTTGACACTTGTTTCGTGAATTAATTACAATAATTCATTTAATTTGGATTAAAATATATCAATTTTTAAACAATAACTCGTTCGTTGAAGTCCATTCCCCTAATCACAAAATATTACTACGAACGTCTTATTTTCAAAATTAATTACAATAACTTATAAATTCTGCTTACTGGATGAGTAAGGCTTACGATTTTAATTGGCTCAATGTCGTAGAGGTATACGGAGCTCGCCAGGTTTCTTGTACACTGTGACTGACGCGTATGACAGACATCGCTTATTTTATAATACAAAATAGTTAGGTTAAAGATGGTCGTAACAGTAAATCGAAGTCATCTTATTTAGCAATGTAATCTTCGTCAGTCGTATACCATTCGGCGATAGCATTGAGAAATGCTGACCCTAAAGAGAATATCGTACGTTGTCTTTCGCAAGTTTGATGACCTACTACGTCACGACGCCGCATGAGCAAAATGCTGTGTTTTTAAAAAATTGCATTCCCGCTTTTATGCGTCAGGAAATATCTGATATGATTAAACTTATAAAATGAAATTATAAATTTCTATAATACGTCTCCGGACGTAACACCTCCCCCCTTAGATTGTTGAATGTCATAGAGATTCAACAAGTATATTATGTGTCAAAGATTCCCTGTCACAAAAAAAATTGATTGATAAGTGAATTTTAAATCAGAATAATAATACGAGTTATAATAATAACAACCATAATAATGATAATAATAATAATAATAATAACACTCGTCAGTTTTGAATCGACATTTGTTTCAAATCACATGAATCTTTCAGAAATTATGTTTTAAACAATTAATGAATTGGTTGACAATTATTATTTTATAATTATGGTTTATTCTTGATGTCTAAAGTAATTATTTTAATTTCATGGTTATTAAGTTTAAATTTTCAACTGCCCTTCTTAGCACCTTTGATGTTGGCTGCTCGAACGTTGATTTGATCTACTAATTTTCCTTTCTGACCCCCCTATCTCAGCTCTTATGGGGAATTTGATGGCAGAATGTAAGTACTTGATTGTAGCCTTCCCCTATCTGCTGGCACTGACACTGGTGTTTTCAGGTTTAGTCGTCATTTAACTTGATTGTTTGAGGTCGGTGACTCTCTCAGTCATGATTTCGCACGAACGAAATGCTGCGTCGCATAAAGTTGTATCGAAGTTAATTTTTAAAATAGAATCAAGGTATTTTGATGGTTTTCACTAAGGGTTTACACCTATTAGAATTTTAAGTATCTAAGTTGTTAATTACTTTGGTGCGCATTGTTTAAATTGACAGTTGTATTTAGCGTATATTATTCTTTCTGGAACATAAAAATTGCTATATTTGTATTTTGAAGAGTTCATTGACTTGGAGTGTCGCGAGGCCGTACAGTTAAAAGTGCATAGTTGTCGAAATTCGCATATACATTATTCTATGTGTCGAAAAATCACTGATTTACGTTTCTTTTATTTGATAAATGTTTAGATGATACGTTTCCGGACGTATTACCTCCCCCCTTGAATTGTTGGGTAAAATTCAAAAACAGGTGGAATCAATGATTTTTCCTTACAAGGGTGTTAACATGGAAATAAATTAATGTATTAGTACAATAAGTGTAAACCGATGGTTCGCTATGAGGAAAATTTTCTGATGAGTCGTAAGTTTAATGACCCAGGGTTCATTGACTGTCGCCTACCGAAATTCCGCAGGACTATGCAGAAATGGGGTATATAAAGCGAGGTAGGTGTGCATTGAGTATCATAAGTTCTAATTTCTTCTTTAAGTTTTATACTGCAGAGAAATAGTAATTGACATGGCTTCTCTCGTCAGCGTAAGTGTATATGTATATATATAGTTTTCTTTTCCGTTTATTACTATTTTATTTATCATAACGCTTTTTATTAATAATAAATTTATTCTTGTTGATTATAGCTTCACCGTCTTATTCATGAGAGAACCAAGGGGATTGGTTTCCGTTCTGCAAACGCTTTGTTCCAATCAGGAATCGGGGTGGACGTCGTTTTGAAAAGGTTTAACGTCTCTCGGTTTTACAGTGTAAGAATCTAATTAATTTTGTTTATTAAATATTCGCTTGATTTTCTTATCTTATTTATTAGACTTATAATTTTACTTTGTATCTGAGGCAAAAAAAAATGCACCTTTTTTCTTTTTGTTTCAGATAAATCAATGGGCCCGCATTGATCGTACAGAAAAGGAAAATCTGGCGAGGCCAGATTTCGACTTTCTAGAGTTGCCCGCCTTGTTGGAACAAGAGAGATCGGTTTCCCTGATGATGGGAAGATTGCGGCTAACAATGGTGCCAAGCGAAGAAGATGATTTTTATGGTTTGCGAAAATTATTTTACCTCGCAGATGTTTGTGTAGATTGGAGAGTAAGGTTACGTTTCGTCCAATCAAGTTTTAAAACTATATTTTACTTAGGAGATAATGTAATTTTTTAAATTTAGTATATAGTTATTACCTATGCATATGTTTTATAACTTTTTTTCCTTCATCTCCATTCCTATTTTCCCTTCTTATCCCTTGTTTTCTTCTTTACGAAATGGATAATAATAATATTAACGTCAATAATAGTAGAGATAATAGTAATAATAGTAATAATAAAATTTAATTCTTAATTTCATAAATTCGTAAAGTTTTGGTATTGATTATTTTGAATATTTATGATTAATTTCAGTTGTAGTAGAATTGTTTGTAGTTTTGTTTAATTTCTTTGTTTGATTGTAGTATGATTCTCTTTATGTTTTGATCTGACGGTTACCAATTTATACTTTTAGAGAATGATTTAACGTTTAGTAACCTTTTCATTTCTTTCTCTTTTATCTTTTTAATTAAATTGATTTGCTATGACTTCGAATGAAAAGATTTGTACTTCATTTCCTTGAATGGGTGTTGGTTGTATATTGTGGTTTGCATTAGGAGGTGAATTGGGGATAGGTGGTAGGGGTCTTAGATTTAGTGGCCTTTGTATTCTTAATTCTTGTAGTTCGAGTTTCTTCTGTTTTTTAGTACTGATTCTTCTTTGGATTGGCCTGGAGATTGTGGGTTTAGTGACTATTATTTCTTTTAATTCATTATTGTTTTTATTTTTTTCTGTTGTCTCGTCGAGCTTGTTTAATACTACTAGTAGATGTGTTATTGAGGTGAACATTGCTCCAAGAAGATGTACAGAGCATCCATATAGTTTTTGTAATGTGTAACCTCGTATTACTGAATCTACTAACATTTTTATTAAATGTAGTAGAATTAGAGTCATTATAATTGCAGAACTATATGTTCCATATTCTTTGTATTTCTCTAGTAATTTTTTCCAAGTATTTTTAGCAATGTTAGGTAATGTTCTTTCTGTGAGAATATTACTCATGATGTCATCTTTTGCAGAATTTTCGCTTCGTGTAAATTTTGTTATTGTGTTTATTATAGATTTTTTTTCCATCGGGTAAAGTAGTCTTTCCTGGAAATTGTTCCAAGTCTTATTGTGTATATATCCCACTAGTTGCTAGTGAGGTTAATGTTTCTGGAGTCCAATTTCTGATTATTTTTGGTTTAAAGATGGTTATCTTTTTTTCAATCTTTCTAGGTGTGGGTGTTAGACTTATCCAGTTATTATCTATTTTGTAGTACGGTGGAATTATCGTATCATAGTCGATTTGAATTCCTGTTCTTATTAAAATATGAGTTTTTGGTGTCAGAAACCAAGTAGTATTTCTAGCTGTAACAGGAAGTTCTTCGTAACATTCTTTTGTATGTTTGATTTTTACATTGATAGGGGTGCATTTTATTATATGTATTGCTTCTCCTGCGAGTCGTGCAAGGTATCCTGGTTTTTGCATTACATTTTATGCAAATTCATCTGGGGAATGGGAGGCTAGGGATAAGGAATTTTGAATTTCCTTTCTTTCTAATTCACATATTTTTGTTAAAATATTTAAATATAAGCTTTTAAATTGCGTCCGAAAATGTTTTTCTACATGTACAAACTTCGCATTTGTATACGCAAAAATATCTATATTAATTAAATCTCGCTGATGACTCACATCGTTATCGAATAGAACATTTACATTGGTTTTTTCGTAAATAAATAATTTAGGGTGTTCCGTTTTTGTTATAATTCTGTCGCAAAACTTAATACTTTATACAGCATTTAAAGAAAAAGATATATCGTAAGTAGTTACTGTATACATTACTTCCTGGTTTGGTGATAATGTTTTTGTATAGTGCCCGTAAATAGAACATCGTATTTGTTATCAAAACAATTTTCGTTTGGAAAATGCGAACAAAATGTATAACCGGCTTGAACGTCTATGCAATGCTCGTCTGCGAATTTGCATGTTGTTCCTGAATTTAAATGTAATTTATTATTATTTAAATTTACCTTTGCGTATTCTTCCGTAAGTGTAATTTTTATGAGCCCTTCAACAAGAACATTATCCCAACTTCCGTAATCATCCGCGTACTATCTGTCAAAAAACTACCCGGAGTTTTTAAATAAAACACACAATATTCAATTATTTATCAATATTTATTTTGTCGCCTTCAAAGTAGGCCCCATTTGATGCAACATACATGTGCCAACGATTTTTCCAATCATCAAAACATTTTTTATAAGCGTTTTCTGGGATGGCCTTCAGTTCCCTCAACGAATTTTGTTTTATGGCTTCGATCGCTTCAAAACGTTTTCCACGGAGAGGTAATTTTAGTTTCGGGAATAGAAAAGTCACATGGGGCCAAATCTGGGGAATACGGTGGTTGCTCGATTGTATTTATTGAGTTTTTGGCCTTAAATTCGGTTACAACTGCGGCTCTATGCGGTGGTGCATTATCGTCGTGCAAAATCCACGAATTGTTCTTCCACAATTCTGGCCGTTTTTGACGGATTTTTTCACGCAAACGCTTCAAAACGCTCAAATAATATTGTTTATTGACCGTCTGTCCCTCTGGTAGGAATTCATGATGCACCAAACCATGAATATCAAAGAAAATAGTCAGCATGACTTTCACTTTTGATCGACTTTGACGTGGTTTTTTCGGTTTTGGCTCGTCTTTTGTTTGCCATTGAGATGCCTGTTGACTTGTTTGCATGTCAAACTCGTAGACCCATATCTCATTTCCAGTTATAATGCGTTCCATGAATGTAGGATCGGAATTAGCACGATCCAGCATGTCCAAAGAGATCTGTCTGCGGTACTCTTTTTAAAGAAAATTCAGCTCTTTTGGAACAAGTCGAGCGGCGACGCGTTTCATGCCCAAAACATCCACCAAAATAGTACGAACTGACTCGTGGGAGCGGTTAGCTCTTGTGCTATCTCTCTTAAGCCTGAATGGCGATTTTACAATACGATTTGTTTCACTTTTTTAATGTTCTCCTCGGTGGATGCTGTCGATGGCCGTCCGGACCGAGGCAAATCTTCACACACTTCTCGACCTTCCTTGAATGCTTTGTACCAATCGTGAATTTGTGTTTTTGATAAACCTGATACCCCATAAGTCTTTTCCAACATTTTCAAAGATTCCGCGCACAAAATTTCGTTGGTAACACAAAATTTGAGTCAAACTCTTTGTTCAATATTTATATTCATTGTGAAAATCGTGACGCACTACTGAGCTTCACTGACTACAACAGCTGGCGTAAACAAACTGCTTGATGGAACGCGCTCAAACTTGGCATCATAATTTGGTACAGTGATGCCAAGATACAACAAAAAAAAATTCAAATATCTATAACGCGGGAGATTTAAAAAAACTTTTCCGGGTACTTTTTTGACAGAAGGTAGGTGCCTCCTGAACAAGATTTCCCTTCGATTTTTCCTGCGAGGTGTATTCCTACTGTTTTGGTTTCATTTATTTTAATATTTGCTATTGTGTGAAAGTTGTCATACTTAAATATTTCTGTATTGTGTAAAAATTTACATTGTTCAGCACTAATGTCGTATAAATATTCCTGTAGGCTGCTTTCAACTGGACCTAAGTGGCTGAACATTCCGCAGTGATATATTGTTCGTCTTATTTCTATTTTGCATTGCATTACGTGATTTGTTTTGAATTCCGCTAATTGTAGTAATTGTATGGTCGTATTTGTGATTACTAAATCTTCCTCGTGAAAATTACAGTCTCCGTTGTCTACAAGAGAGTACGCTGTTACTGTTGGGTCAGTAGAACCGCAATTGAATCCAATTATTGCTTGATTTGGTTATAATAAATTATATATTATAAGAATTTTTAGTAACTCCATCATGTCCTATAACAGAAAATTATGTTATTATTTTTATTATTTTACAAGGCTTAATTTGTTCGAATGAACTGTTTTTGCTTTTCCGTTGTAGTTTATAGTAATATTGTTATTTCCATTTATTTGATTATTATTTGATAATAATTTTGTTCAAGTTTTCCCGGTTTTGGTTCTTCTAAGAGCCATACTTTGTCCCCTTTTTTAAATTTTATCGGGTTTATAAGTTTATCATAATAAATTTTTTATTTTTGTTTCGAAAGTATTAAGTTATTTCTAGCTACCTCGGTAGTTGCGGTCATGTTTCCTATTAATTTCTCTAAATACCCGTTATAGGTCGGTAATAATTCGATTTTTTTATTGGTTCACTAGATGGAACTCTTGCAGGATAAGCAAAAACAAGTTCATATGGTGTAAACTTATGACTACTATGTACGCTTGTATTATAATAAAGTTGTGCAAATTCTATTAATTCGTCCCATTCGTATTTTTTTGTTGAAAAATTTTTTAGATATTCGCGTAGTGGGTGGTGTGCCCTTTCTAAGGATCCATTTGATTGTGGCGAAAATGCTGTTGTTTCAATTTTTTTTAATTTGAATCTTTTAGCTATTTGTTTCATAAGATTACTTGTAAAATTTGCTCCTCTATCGGTTAGTACTATTTTTGGTGAGCCAATTATACATATAAAATTTTTTATAAAAGCGTTTGATACTGATTCCGCCGTTTGATCTTTTAAGCACGATAAAATTATAAATTTAGATAATTAATCTTGTATAGATAAGATATATTTATTACTATTTTTAGTAGTGTTAAATGGACCTACAATATCCATAGCAATTTTATCAAAAGTTTTTGCTGGTTTGTCCGTGATCATTGGTTCAATCATTGGTTGCTTAGTTTTTTCCGTTTTAATTTATTTCTTTGGAAAATTTCGCACTTGTTTACTCTGCTCTGAATATCTGATTTCAAATTTTCCCAAAAATATTTCTCTTTGATACGATTGTAAGTTCTGTTTATGCCTGAATGTCCTCCTATTGTAGAGGAATCATAAGTATCAAAAATTCTATTTCCATTGTTTATATTTACATAATCTATATTATTTAGACATATTATTACTTTAATTTTTGTGTTTTGAAAATTGTCTTTCAATACTTCGTCTATTTCTTCCCAACTTATGTTTAAAATTTCAATATTCCTCGATATGCTAAAAATGAATATCTTCTGTGTGTTTAAAATTTCTTTTAATTTTTGTATTAATTTTATTAAGTTTTATTTAACTATTTTCGATGTTGCTGATGTATCAAGACATAAAATAAACATTTTCTTATTTTCAATATTAATTATATCTATTTCGCCCTTTTTTAAGTTTGTATTTATTTCTAAGTTTTTATTTTTGATTAATAAGTTAGTATTCTCGTCTAATGTTTGGTGTTCATGTGATATAAGATGCACAATGTTGTCGTTTCTAAATTGTATTGCGTTTTTTGAATATATTATGTTTTGTTACGTTTGTGTCGTTGTGCCTTTGTTGTTTTTACTAGTTTTATCTTTTTTTTCCTGTTTTTGCGTACCAGCTGTAGTTTTTCTTGATCTTCCCCCTTTTTGTTGAGTTTTTGACTGAACCTTATTCGTTTCGCTTGTTTTATCAGTTTCGTTTGGTGATCCTATATTGGTATTTAATTCATTTCTCTTTTGTGCTCTTGTAATTACGAAACTTCTATGGGATTTCGAGACAGTGCGTCTGCGTTAGCATTTTGTTTCCCTGGTTTATACACGATATCGAAATCATAATCAGATAGTTTTAATCTCCATTTTTGTACTCTAGCGTTGTTGTCAGCTGTTTTTAACCACAATAAAGGTTTGTGATCCGTGACGATTGTAAATTTGGTTCCGTATATGTAATTTTTAAATGTTTTTACTGCAAACATTATAGCTAATGCCTCTTTTTCATATGTATGATATTTAATTTCAGCTTTATTTAAGCTTCGTGATGCATAGGCAATTGCTGGGTCTTTACTTATTATTCCTTGTGATAAGATTGCACCTAAAGCAAAATTTGAAGCATCTGATGTGATAATAAATGGTTCGTCGAAACGTGGGTATGCTAGAACTGGTGCTGTACATAGTAAATATTTAATTTCATCAAAGGCTATTTGTTGATCTTTTTCCCAATGAAATTTTACGTCTTTTTCTAGTAATATATTTAGAGGTTTTGTTATTTTTGCATAGTTTTTTATATATCTTCTGTAATTCGAAAGTCCTAAAAATTCTCTAATATTTCTAACGTTTTTAGGTATTGAAAATTTATTTACTGCTTCTACCTTTTTTGGATCCGGTTTTATGCCATGTTTCGCTTATAATATGTCCTAAATAACATACTTCTCTTTTTAGAAATTCGCATTTTTCCGGTTCTAATTTTAAATTAGCTTCCCTTAATTGTTGTGCAACTATATTGAATCTTTCGTTTGTTTCGTCTATAGTCTCCCCAAAAATTATTATATCATCAATAAAAACAAAGCATATTTTACCGATTAAATCGCCTAAGACTGTATTCAGAACTCTTTGAAATGTACGCGGCGAATTTTTTAATCCGAAAGGCAATACGTGAAATTCAAAACGTCCTAATGGATGTATACTAAAGGCTGTTTTAAATCTATGACATGATAAAACTTTGTTTTCCCCAATTGATCGAAAATTTCTGTAATATTTGTAAGTAAGTAAGGATCCGAGATTGTTTTCTCATTTAATTTCCGATAATCTATAACTAAACGCCATCGTTTTTGTCCGTTTACTAGCTATTTTTTTTTCTACAATCCATGCTGGAGCGTTGAAAGCACTTTTTGAATTCCTTACCAGATTATTTTTTATTAATTTTTTAGTTTCTTCTACAGCCACTTCTTTTAACTTATGTGGTAAAGGAAATTGTTTTACATATACAGGTTTATCATCGATTAAATTTATTTCATGTTGTTCTACGTTACATGATCGTAAACTGTCGCCCTCTAACCAGAATGTGTCTTTATTTTTCATTACTAAATCTTTAATAATTATTTTATTATTTTCAGGTAAGTTTTCGTAACGGATTTTTTTGAGTAACTCTTCCTCGCGGTCTGATTTTTTATTTGAATCATTTTTTTCTATAAACTTTATTGATCCTAAGTTTAAAATTTCATTTTCATTTATCTGTAAATCATCCGTTATTTGAAAACCGTCAGGCAAATAATCTATTTCATAAGAGATAAAGTTATATTCTTTCTCGTTTCCATACATTTTTTTATATTCTTCTAAATCAGCTTCAATATTTTTATTTATTATTGTCAAAAATTGTTTGTAGTTGTCGGTTTGATTTTCTCAAAATCCATTGTTTCATCTTTATTTTCAAGAGCTATATTAATATTATTTATTAAAGATTTGATGTTATTTTTGTTATTCTGCAAAATTGTTTCGTAATGTACGTCTGCTTTGTCCTTGGATAATATTTCGTCGAGCATTTTTCTCTGTAGTTCTATTTCCTCTTTATTAAGTTCAGGAATTTGATTTAAGATTTGTGTTATATCTTCATAAAATGTTATTTCTGAAGTTATTTCTATATCTTTTTTGTTAATTAATTCAGGTTCATAGGATACAGAGCACGTCGCTTCTTCAGATTTCCCTGAATTTTTGTTTAACGTTTGTTTCTCCAGCTTTATTTCCTCTTCAAATTGTATTTAAATTGTAATTCTCAGTATTGAATAGTATATTTGCTTTATCTTCTTTTAGTAATTTTTGCTTTTCCAGTCTTAAATCTCCATTGCTTTTTTCATAGCGGCATGTGTACTATTCGGTTCGGCTAGTCCTACTCTTATTTCTTGTTTCAAACCGTTTTTAAAACTGTTTAATAATACATCATCTTCTAATTGAGTTTTAAATGTTTGTAATTGCTCTGCCGTAACGCCGTCCTCTATTTTTTTTAGTTCTGTGATATCTGTGCTTATTACTTGAATTTTATTTCCGTATTCCAATACTGATTCATTGGTTTTTTGAACCATTCTCCGTAATTTACCATATAGTGTGTATAGGTCTTCTGTACAAAGGTAAATAGTTTTTATAGCGGTTATTAATTCTTCGATGTTCCCGATTGTCATTGTTTTTATTGCTTTATGTATTTCCCCACGTAACTTCATTTTTAAAATTTGTACTAAATTTCGTTCGTCAGCCGCGTTAACAATGTTTTTTGCTTCTTTAAGTTTGTCGATATATTCTTCTGCTGTCATATTTTTTCCGTCAAATGTCGGTACCAATCCCAATATTTCTTTCAGTGGTAATTTGAGTTGTTGATTTGCCATATTTATTTCGGGTTCTGTTATGGTTCTATTAATTTCCGATTCAACAGTATTATTTGTTTGGTTTAATACTTCTGTTTCTGTTTCTCTTCTTTCCTGTAGACCTGTTCTAGCTAAAATAAGACTTTGTTCGTTTACTATTCCGTCTATGTCCGTGTAGTCGCCTATTTCATCTACTGATGTATCTACTGATTTATCAAAAAATGCAGAATCACGATTTAATAATTTTGGTGTAAAATATTCTGTAGGTGACTCTAAATCCGATTTTGTTTGAGGTAAAAGTAAAAAAATTTTAGAGTGATTTTGTGTTAAATTGTCTTGATTGTCCAGTTGTTTGTTGTCTAATTTTTTTCATCTCCTACTCTTGAGGTTAATTGAATTTCAATACTCGGTATTTCTAGTATTGTTTTATTTTTTGGGTCTTGTGATACATTTGCGTATGTGTGTGGTGTAAGATCAATGAGGTCATTGTTTAAACTTTGCGAATTTGTTACGATTTCTTTGTCAGATGTTCCTGTTTCTTCGTTTAATTGTTTTATATTCCGTGCGCGTGGAGGCGATCGTAGTATTTTAGAACTTCTTTGGAATATGTTACTTGATTCCCGATTTCTTTCACTTACTTTATCTTTTAAAATTGGATTTTCTGTAGTTTTACTTCTTGTTATTATTGGATTTTCTATATCCTTCCTATGTGACACTACATATTAAATAATTTTTTTGTTATTATTTAATATTTATTTGTTTGTATTTATTTCAGAATTGTGTTTAATTCATTTGCTTTTTAAATTGATTTTATAATTTATAATTTTACTGTTCTGTTTTTCAATAAATTAATTTTATAATTCATATACATTTTCCTTGTTTTATTTATTTATTTGTTAATATGTTAGTAATCTGGACGAGCCGTACACGTTCATCTTCAGAAGTTTAAACGATCATGCTACAATGGTCCTCTCAACTTCTTACTGCAAAACGAGAAGCTTGGAAGCAGTTAGTAGTGATATTTTTAGTAATTTTCAAATACTATTCGTTTCCTCTCATTCCAGTCTTATTTTTTGTATAAATCTAGTGAACTTACGTTCGATTCGTACCGGAACCACTGTTAAGTCCGGAGATAAGAGAAAACAAATAATAATTGATTTAAATGTGAATTTATTAAATAAAATACAATTAATTACCAATACAATCGACTTACGTCGAGTTAAATACAGATGTTGCTCTTTCACTTATAGACTCTTGTTCTTCAGTTGTTCTCTCGCTTAACTTGACACTTGTTTCGTGAATTGATTACAATAACTTATAAATTCTGCTTACTGGATGAGTAAGGCTTACGATTTTAATTGGCTCAATATCGTAGAGGTATACGGAGCTCACCAGGTTTCTTGTACACTGTGACTGACGCGTATGACAGACATCGCTTATTTTATAATACAAAATAATTAGGTTAAAGATGGTCGTAACAGTAAATCGAAATCATCTTATTTGGCAATGTAATCTTCGTCAGTCGTATACCATTCGGCGATAGCATTGAGAAATGCTGACCCTAAAGAGAATATCGTACGTTGTCTTTCGCAAGTTTGATGACCTACTACGTCACGACGCCACATGAGCAAAATGCTGTGTTTGTAAAAAATTGCATTCCCGCTTTTATGCGTCAGGAAATATCTGATATGAATAAACTTATAAAATGAAATTCCAAATTTCTATAATACGTCTCCGAACGTAACAATAACACGTTTTTACAACAACTCAAAAAATTACTATCACAAAGCTTCCTCTAGGAGAAAGCAACGTTATTCTCGACGAAGAGGCGGTAGTATTTCAATATTTACCAGTTACTAGTGTCTGATTTAAATCACACTGTTATGCTTATAGTATTGACACAACGGAGACGAAATATAGAATGGTATTTTATAACATAGTATCGATAAACAGTGCATTCTCGTTTGTTTGAGAAAGAAAACATCTTTTTTATGATGAGGCATGCATTATTAGTATACTATGCAACTTGGGAGGTATAGAGTTGACCAGTCCAGAATACGTGTAAATTGCTACCCGAGACGAAGGCGAGGCCCTCTTTATCCCCGTGTTTTGTATACTATTTTTCACCATACCCGGGTGAAAATACCACATTCGCGTTTTTGAGCCGGGAACGAAAGTGGTACTTTCGGCCAGAGTATTGTGAAAAATAATTTTTGACATAAATGTTGTAATGCTTGAAGTACTGATATAGATAGTAAAATTTAATTTATCATTATAGAAATTGTAATAACCGGTAATAAAAATGTGCATTGTTATTGTATTTTGCATGGTTATTATATTGTTTAAAGTACTTACGTAAATTCTTGTAATAAAACCTTCTACATTAAAATGTAAGTAGTAATAGTACATTTCGACACGAGTGCGGAAGATGATTATTTAGCTCAATGACGTTTTTCGCACGAGCGAAGCATGTGAGAAAAGTCACATTAGCCCAAAATCTTCTTACGTACCAGTTTCGAACCGTATTTTATACCACAAGAGCCGAATAATCATATTGAAATTATTATTTTGAGGTTCGAGTGGTATACAATTTCATCTATCATAGAAATTTCAATCATACCTTTTTGAGATAGTATTCGTAAAATTTGATTTTTCATACTGTTTTCCATGTGTAAAATGCATGCATACGGAAAACATTTTGTAAATCGAATTTTACACATACTATGTCAAAAAATGCATTTTTACACACAGTATATGTAAAAATGCATGCACACGGAAAACAATTTATAAATCAAATTTTACACAAACTATGTCAAAAAATATCTTATGCAATACGTGCGTACGATTTTACGCACTTTTTTTGCATCATATACTATGATAAAATTTTGCATGTACGATATCGAAATAAATAGAAAAATAAATTTTGGTATTATTTAATAGTCTAATTTTGTAGTTACAGGGTATGGGAAGGAGGCGAGCATAGGAACACATTGTTTCTTTCACAACCGAAGTATTAAAAATTGTTTGAAATGATATTTTTTAAAATTGTTTGAAAACTGCAATTAAATACTTTTATTTGTTCTGATTTTTCATCATTTCTTTCGTATTAATGGTTTTGCTTTGAAATTTTAACGATGTTTTCTTGAACGCTTTTCGCCACTTGCAGAATTAAAAAAATATTTCCGAATATTTAAAAAATGAAAAGGGACTTTTTCAATACAGAAAATCGGAAATTTAGAGTGATAATCTATTGGGACAAAAGTTGTGTTACAAATTTCTCATTTGTTGAACTTTAAGTATTTAATCTCATTTAATAATTACAGTAGTTTTCTGCACCGTTTTGGATCCAGGTTCCAAGGATGCCGGATTATTGTACATAGTTTCTGAACATGTTAGACGGCGGAGAGCACGTATCAGATTAAGCGGGCGCGTGGTTGCGATGGTATACTTTGCTATCAAATAATTATACTTGTATAACCATTTCTCAGCTGCCCGGTATGCGGCAAATAATTATTACGCTGTCGACTTACTCTCACTCACTTACCAAAAGGGAGTTCGGCCGTGCTGTAAAGAACCTGAAAATTGTGGGTTGAAGAAGACGAAACATAACTCATGCAAACGCTCAAATAATTGATATCTTTTCCCTTTATTGCCTACCTCTCATACATGCTCATTCACTTCATTCCCTCCCCTCTCGCGACGCGTGTTCACTACGCCTTCCCTGTATATTCGCCGGTCACGCTACTAATTTCTCTCTCTCTCTCTTGCTCTCTCTCTCTCTCTCTCTCTCTCTCTCTCTCTCTCTCTTTCTCTCTCTTTCTCTCTCTCTTTATATGCGCGATTCTTGGAAAGGTGCGTCGGAACAACTCTTGCGACGAAAAACCTCTCACGCGCTCTCCCTCTTTATACGCGGGATTCTCGGTAATGTGCTTCAAAACGATAACTCGCGACGAAAAACCTCTCGCACTCTCTCTCTTTATCCGCGCGATTCTC
Organism: Torymus aiolomorphi; assembly: GCA_036365515.1. NCBI lineage: Eukaryota > Metazoa > Arthropoda > Insecta > Hymenoptera > Torymidae > Torymus > Torymus aiolomorphi. The sequence goes on from CM070876.1 coordinate 72,639,765, forward strand.
AGAAACGCGCGGCCAAGCGCTTGCGGCAAAAATAGCACACTCTCTTTATCCCTCTCCGTGTGTGAGACATTGCTCTCTCTCTCTCTCTCTCTCTATCCGTGTGTGAGACGTTGCGCAGGCGATTTGTGTTGCTCCCGGTTTTCTGTTTATACTGTTTTCTGCTGTCGGACGCTGTCTCCTTGTTGCCCACTGTATGCAGTTTTCCATGATCTTCTCACCAGTATAAAAATCGTTACCGTGCTGTCTTTGACAACTAATAAGTGCTTGAAGTTTGTGGGCTTTCAACGGATCACAGCTTCGGCTGTTCAGCCATCATAAATGACACGTCTGCGCATGTCCATCATCAACGGCTCGGAAAACACGTAAGCAACAATACCTGTCAAGTAACATCGTATGCCAAATGACTGTGAGTGAACCAAATTATGTTAAAGCGCGTAATTAATTTAACAACATTGGGAGGAACATTGTAATATGTCAAGAAAATCATGCGTCAAATGTAGAAAAACTCTCGGCAAAATTAAATACTGTATTAGGTGCGGTAAGCCGTATCATCTAAAGTGCTGTGTGACAGATTGGATCATTAATAGCGAGTCATTCTGTTGTTGTGCTGCTATATCAGCAGGCTTTGCAGACGCTACTTCTAGTGAGGACTGTCTATCTGTTGGTAAAGACGATCTTCTCTCTGGTGATACTGCCGCACAAACTGCCCTGTGTTAACGTTGAATCGGTTTCTCCTTGTGCTACCCCACACGCAAGCCCTTCATCGGGCACCACGGTTACAACAATGAACGAAGCAGGAGCACCAGTTTGGTTTACACGATCGAGAGAGAGATGGCGAGTGGGGGGGGGGGGAAGATTGAGAGAGGGAGAGAGACTGTCTCTCTCTCGCTCTCTCGCTTTCCCTTCCATTCCATCCCTCCCAGTCCCCCTCCCTCTCTCCCTCCCACCATACCTCCCTCTCTACCTTCCTCCCTTCCCTCTCCACCCCCCTCTCTCTTTTCATGTATCCATCTCGCATTTTTTACTTTATACAATTTTTACCGCCTTTTCTATCTCCAATGCGTGCATACCTCATTCTCCTTCCCCGCTGAACTCACCACGTGCCTGCCTTTCACCTACCTCTGCACGCGCTGCCTCCCCACTTCCGCCGTTCTAGCCATTGTGCTCTTTGTAACTTTGTGCTGTTTGGCTTAGACTTAAACCCCCAAGTACTAGTTTGCGAAGTAAAAAACTCTTTTCTTTCAATTTTGATCAGCCATCTTGAATCCTCCATTTTGAATCCACCATGTTGGATAAAAATTTTCAAAATTTTGACTAGATATTTGTAATTAGCGAACCCGGAAACCCCCCGAGTACCAGATTGCAAAGTAAAAAACGCTTTTCTTTAAATTTTGATCAGCCATTTTGAATCCGCCATTTTGAATCCACCATGTTCGAAACAAATTTTCAAAATTTTGTCTAGATATTTGTAATTAGCGACCCCAGAAACCTCCGAATATGGTTTTTCAGCTTGAAATACTCAAAGAAAAATGTATGGGTGAATGGATTAAATATTTTATTTAGGGTTACTTCATATTCGTCACCATATATGAGTCGCCATATTAATTTTTTCAAAAAAGTCCAACTGCATTTAAAAGTAGACATCTTTACAAAGAATTTAAGTCCTTATTCACCTAATTTGGTTGCGATGAAAAATGGAGAGAAAAGGTTGCCCACTTGACAAAGAACACCCCATTATATGTGTGCGTGCGTGCGTGCGTGCGTACGTGCGTGAGTGCGTGCGTGTGTGTGTTACAGGGGGTTTATGACGTCCAACACTGTATATTAGTACCTACAGCCTAGAGTTCCGCACTATAAGTGGGTAAGGGCGTGCACTGCGGGCGCGCCATTGTCTACAATCAAATATCCCTCTCAGTATTGACTAACACCACGACGCCTGCGGCGCCCCCTTCAGTTTCCGCAGAATTTTTCCGGAAATTTTTTTTGAACTCTCAAAGTCGGAACTCTAGGTCGGGCGGCATAAAAACCTATATTATAGAAGTTTATGTCGCCCGGTGACCATAGACCTATCCGGTTGTCATAAACCCCCGTATATATAAAAACGGTTACCATAAACCCCTCAAGATATATATATATATATATGTGTGTGTGGCTTCCCGGAAAAACCACGTAAGGGACGAGTTTTTCAAAATCGGTTTTATGCCTTTTTTCTTATCTTTAAAACAGTCCTCTATCATCTAGCCGTGACAGAAATTACGAAAGTGCACTCGTTGTCTTGAATCAGCACAAGGAAAAACCACATATCTCCATTTATTTTCAACATTTTCCCGGAATAACCACGTATCTCCATTTTTTTTAGAATAATTCCCGGAAAAACCACATAACTCTACTAAAATTTTTTTTTTTTAATTCCTGGAATAACCACGTAAGTGAAATTCGATTTCTAAAACATGAACGCTATTTTCTCTGGTTACTATGGCAAAAAATATGTTATTTACATTAGTATTCATAGACGCAGGTTGCATTTAATCTCATTTGTCTTGATTTATAACATCGACGCGAAACCTGCGAAACTAAAAACTCCATTTACTCGAAATAATGAAAAGTGGAGATAAGTGTTGTTCTTATTTTTTTTATTATTTTTATTCTTACACACACATACACACACACACACACACACACACACACACACACACACACACACACACACACCCACACACACACACACACACACACACACACACACACACTTATCGTGGTTTATGGAGGCCAACCCTGCATATTAGTACCTACAGCCCAGAGTTCCGCACTATAAGTGGCTAAGGGCGGCGCTACGCAGTGCCATTGTCTACAATAATAACATCCCTCAGGTTATTGGACTAACACCACGACGCCTGCGGCGCCCCCTTTAGTTTGCGTAGAATTTTTCCGGAAATTTAAACACGGTTATAGTGAAAGCTTATGGAGCCCGGGCTCCATAAACCTGAAAGGGCTTCATAAACCCCTCAAAACATATATATATATATGTGGGCTATTTCAAGTGAAGTCAGCAGCTCAAAATTTTAATTGGTTTACTTCTAGTTTTTCATGAAAAAATAATGTTCCTCGAGTTTGAGATCAAAATTTTCAAAAATAAGCCAGTTATGGAACATTGAAAATTCAAATTTTTTCCATTTTTTGGGTTATAATTTAACTTTAATCATTTTTTTACTCAAAAATTTGAAATTTTTTGTATACGACATTGATTGGGAAAAAGTTTGCATTTTACCTCTAGAATGTGCCGGTATTTTTGTGTAGAACACTTTTCGAAAGCCTCTGATTGGTTGCTTTTTGATATACCTTCATCAAAGAATATTGAGACTGCCGCCAAATTTTTTTCATTCGACAAATTTTTTTTTTTATTCTTGTTCGAAAACCCTTCAAAATGCTGTTTTGATCAATATTGGCCGATTAAAGGAAAAAGAGTTACAATTTTTTTAAACAAATATATATACATACATACATATACATGTGTGTGTGTATGTGTGTGCGTGTGTGCGTGTGTGTATGTGTGTGTGTGTGTGTGTGTGTGTGTGTGTGTGTGTGTGTGTGTGTGTGTGTGTGTGTACACAAGTGGGGCTTCGCCCCCTGTTCGCTTCGCTCGCCAACCCCCGATGTGTTGAAAAAATTAATATAATAAAAAATGTTTTAAATTATGTACTTTTGTTAAAAATTACTGTTTGATAAAGTCATAGATATTTTATTATTTTAATAATTGTTACTATAAGCAACACAAAACAGTTTTACACGCCACCCTGGAGGTACTGTTTAACTATTGAAATAATTACATGAAGAGATTTTTTTTTAACAACCAAAAAACACTTATGTTTGACACGTTAAAGTATCAACATCTCGGTTCTTCTTTTTAAAATCTTGACTGCTTTTGCTTAATTTACGTGTTAATTTATTATTGTGTTAATTTATTATTACGTGTTAATTTATTATTGTGTTAATTTATTATTACTTGTTAATTTATTATTGTGTTGGTTTATGTATTAACTTACTATTGTGATGTTAAAATTTTTATTAAAATTTTCCACAAAATTAAAAATAAAATTAAATAAGAAGGACTGGAGATCAATACTTGTGCTTATAATTATTCCATACTTTATACCCTTGACTACACCAAATAATATGTACTTGATAAAGGTAATAATTGTATTACCGAAACGTTGCACAGAATGAATTAAATTATCTTGTGTACTCATTATTTCATCGATTCCCTTAAGAAATGCAATGACATGGGTGATAAAGTCAACTACAACCAAAAAACGATTTTGAATTTTTCGTTTTTTTTTTTTTTTTTTTATTTTTTAATTTGTTTCAGCCAGTATTACTTGGTAAACTAAATTTTTATTAAAAGGTCTTTATATTACCTACAATTTCTTTTTTTTAAATTTAAATTATTTCTAGCCTGTCATTTGCTATTAATGAAAATATGGTTTATATTTCTTTAATTAATATCTCAATAACTTTTTCTTTTTTTCGCTCAAAATTTTTACCACTTACTACACTTATCGAGTAGAACATTGTGTTAAAATTTGAAGATGTTATGTTGATTTGTTTCCGAGAAAAATATTATTTTTGAAAGAATGTGCGTTTTCTTTCCTTTACGATAAGAGGAGTAAAAGTCAATGAATCGTTTTGAAATTTGGCAGAGAATTAGCTTTTTTATATCTAAGGAGTCAGTTCTTTGCCCAAAAAAATCTGACTGTTGTGACCAAAGATATTTGATGTTAAAATTTTTTTATAAATTTCTTATATTTGCATTTTTAAAATAATTATTCGATTGATTGACTCAAAATTTTTACCACTTGTTACACTTATCGAGTACAATATTGTCTTAAAATTTCAAGAGGTTATGTTGGTCCAAATCTTTTTACTCATTCCAAATTAGCCCCGAAACACAAATATAAAGTTTTAGAGCAAAATATGCAATAGCTCTATTTAATTTGTATATCATATATAAATAAAATAATTATTTTGTACTAGGGCATATCCCCGAGAAAGTAATTTCAGGTTGAGTCCCACGGTAACGTGTACTAGGGCAGCGATAATAATTGACTTTCAAAATACGAATTTCGTAAAAATTTCATAAAAATATTTCATAAAAATATCGATTCTTAAATATGAAAAAAACTACCTCTCTGTTAAATTTCAAATCGATTCATTGTCTTTTGAAGAAGTATAACTTAGATATTATATTTGTATGATTGCTACAATGATAGATTAACTTTAAACCACTAAGTCGAGCAGGATAGTAGTTAAATACCTGTTTCAAAACAAATATTTATTAGATTATTGCCAATACATATTTTTCTTTCTCAAACTAATGTATTTCTTTAAAAATTTTTATAACAATAATTAACTGTTTGTATAGGATACATAAATGAAAAAACAAAAAAGATATGTTTTATATTCAGTCAAATTGTTTAACAAACAACGAAGAACCACAAAGAAAACAGTTTTATTTATTAATAAAATTTTGTTGTAAAAAATTTACTTTTGTTTTTAACATTTTAAAAATGTTATCGATAAATTAGTTTGAGGAAGCATCTTGCCAATGAATTGGCAGCGGTTTTTTCAATAGCATAAAATCGCGCGTTGGATTTTTTCTAAGTGGTATACCTCGCCAACAGCCATACGTATGATTTTAATTGGTACCATAAGCAATAAAAAATAGTTCATATCCTACTCTTTAAGGACGTTCTCTTGGTCGAAATAGCAGTTTTCGAATTTTTAATTTTTAAATAATGTTTAATTAATTTAATAATCCAAAAGTAAGTACATATAACAAATATACACTAGAAGGAACATAAAAAAAATTTTTTAAACGAATTCAGGCAATAGTTACCATGATATTGTTAAAATTAAAGACAAAAACTTCAATAAGTTACCTAATTTTTTTTGTTTCTTATCCAATCTTAACGAAATAAAGCTTATTTTGTTCGTTAAGAAATTTCAGGGGGAGTATCGATGGGAAAATTTGTGATACGAGTTACCAGTACGGCGCAATATCAATTTGTTTATTAAAACTTGACTTACTTTTCTTAAACAAATTGATATTGCGCCGTACTGGTAACTCGTATCACAAATTTTCCCATCGATACTCCCCCTGAAATTTCTTAACGAACAAAATAAGCTTTATTTCGTTAAGATTGGATAAGAAACAAAAAAAATTAGGTAATTTATTGAAGTTTTTGTCTTTAATTTTAACAATATCATGGTAACTATTGCCTGAATTCGTTTAAAAAATTTTCTTTTTATGTTCCTTCTAGTGTATATTTGTTATATGTACTTACTTTTGGATTATTAAATTAACTAAACATTATTTAAAAGTTAAAAATTCGAAAACTGCTATTTCGACCAAGAGAACGTCCTTAAGCAAGTTATTATAATATTCATTATACTTATTTTCTTCTTTTTCATAGTTTTCCACTATTTCGTTTAACCTGTCAAGTTCAACGGCATCTTTTAAATTTTCTACTTCATGATATTTATTTTGTTCTAGATTCCAAATCAATGGTATTTGTTCTTGTGCGATATCATTATTGCATTCATTGATTTGATTAATTAAATCACTTGTCTTCCATACTGTATACTTTTCACTTCGACATATATTTTTTGTGTAGGATCCCATCTTAATAGATTGGGTCTTAAATCTCCTTGATTGGCCATCTAGCATTTTAGTAAGTCATTGGTAATTATATTAAATGTTAACATAAGCCTTGCCTTGGGGGATCCATCTTTTTAATCACGGTATTCTATTTATATCCTTTTAAAAGTTTTTAGAAAGTAATTGCTTCTGACTATACATTTATATCCTTCTATCTGAAATAGAACGTTAGACGGTCCAAAATATTACGTTTCCTTTGTCAAAGTTCGAAGATACCTTAACTGTTAACCTTACACTGGAGGAACCACCTTTTTGAGCTCGACCGTATGTTTATCCTGTAGCTTTTGAAATTATTGTGCATGATTTTTCTATAGCTTGAATGTATTCAATAATCCTTTTGAAGTTCTATAACATACAATTTTTTCCCTTTCATAATATCTATTTCTTTGGAGTACATTTACGTGTCTTTTGTTAAAGTTGGACGGTTCTCCTAGAGAAACCACCTTTTTGATTACCGTATCTTTTTTTAGTTGTAACTTGTAATTTACGTTTTCTTTGTTGAAGTTAGAATATTCTTCGAATGTTATTAAAGGCCTTGTCATGGAGGAATCACCTTTTCGATCACGATATCCTATTTATATTCTTCAAAAGTTTTTCGAAAGGAATTGCTTCTGACTATATATTCAACCCTTCTGAAAGTTTTTTCAACGAATTGTTAAAAAATTATACGCCTGAGATATCCGCATTGTATATTTGTAAGGTTATTTGACAGTTAACAAGAGCCTTGCCTAGCAGCAATCACCTCTTTGACCATAGTGCAATACTTTTGTATCGACAAATCCATATTGTTTTAAAGTTGGAAGGTTCTTTGACTATTAACAAAAGCCTTGCCCTAGAGGATTCATCTTTTTGCTGTCAAAAGTTCGAAGGAAGCTTAGATTTTGCTTAAAATTTTTATACAGGGGCTTTCGAGGTCGCTAATCACAATCTTGCTATCTACGCTACCCTAGACTCCTTTTAATCACGGCATTTTATTTATATCCTTTGAAAAGTTTTATATTTATATTCTCCTAAAAATATTTCCAAATTTTTTAGAAAATGGTTGTAATTTTTTCGAAAATAGATTGAAACCGACGAAGGATACTACTTGAAATATTAGACGAAAACTATTAAAATAATGACATTATTTTGAGGGGGCGAGAGGGGGGCTGAGGGGGGTGCGGAGGAGGGAGCGAGGTGGCGCAAGGGAGGTGTGAGGAGACGCGAGAGGAGAACGATGGGGTGCGAGGGGGTGGCGCGGAAGCGTTAGGGGGCGCTGAGGGGGGTGACTCCTATTCTCAAAACACGTGTAAATAATCACATTTTTCCGTTATTTTGAGGAGGCGCTGAGGGGGGGGGCGAGGGCGGCTGTGGAGGGGTCGCGATGGGGGAGTGAGGGGCCGTGCGGTTGTGGCGTGAGGATGAGGGGGGCTGCGACTGACACTTTTGAAACGTCTATATGATGTATATATATCTCCCTATATTATATAGGCGTTATCGCTTTATGTGAACGCAGTTCCTCCACCGCCCTCCATCGTCCCCTCCACCGTCCCCTCCACTTATCTATTTTCTGCCCCTCCACCGTCCTCTCCACTTTTTAACGTTAAATTCGTTCAAAAATCACGTTATTTGTGAATGTCAGACAGACCATCGTCCCCTCCACCGCCCTCCACCGCCCTCCACCGTCTCCTCCACCGCCCTCCACCATCCCCTCTACCGCCCTCCACCATCCTCTCCACCGCCCTCCACCTGCCGTCCCCTTCACCGTCCCCTCCAACATAGACAATATTATTTTCAACTATTACCACATTTCGAACAGCTTTCCACACCACCACTAAGGTACTGTTATAGGCGTGTTGAATTTTTTATTTTATTGAGCTTAGGTTTTATATGTAAGAAATAATAATAATTATATATGATTTTGGGACATGCTGAAATCATATAGAATAACACAATAATTTTTTATATAATGGGCATAAACACGACCATGGAATTCATCGCCAGTAGCCCTAAAAATCATGGGAGTAATTCCTCCGTAATCCTCCTTGACTCCAACCTAACCCTTCATTCCTCCACCATGTAAGATGTGAATTAATTTTCATTAATTACTATTGTAATTTACTCAAAATATTAACTGTACAAAGTTTAAAATATAATGAAAATTAATTCACATCTTTATTACATTTAATAAACAAATTTTTACATTAATATATTAAATATTAAATAAATAGTAAATAAATATGAAACATTAATTTATTAAATGTACGACAATAATCATATTATTTATGATATTAAGCTTATGAAAAGATACAACATGTCTTATACTTTCACAAAAGGGTAATATTCTAATTAAAATGATTATTGTTATAAATTCATTGAGTTTATGAGAAATTGAGACCAAGCACAAATACGACATAAATTTTCACTCATCAATGTTTATAGTAAATTAAATGTTAAAAAATTGTTGGAAAAATAGAGATTAAATATCAAAAATTTCTTTCCACACAATGTTATCAATTATTAAAGAATTTTCTGAACAATTTTCAATAAATATATTGTTAGGATTTTTATATCGGGATAAAGCAACATATAATTGACCATGTGAAAATAGTGGTCGTCTAATAAAAATTCCAATAGAATCGAAACTCTGTCCCTGAGATTTATTTATTGTCATGGCAAAAGCAATTGGAAATTGTTTACGGTAAAGAATAAAAGAAAATGAAGATGAATCTGCAGTATTTAATGTTATTCGTGGAATAAAAACCTCTTCACCAATTCTTCCGCCCGTAATTATTTCTGCCTTAACATTATGAGCATATAACCCAGTTATTCTTAGACGTGTACCATTACACATTCCTTCTGCAATATTTATATTTCTAATCAACATAACAATAGCATTTACTTTCAATTTTAATTAATGAGGTGGAAGACCTTCTCTAATATTGTTAAGCATTTCAATTGGATAATTTAAATGCATATTTTCGTCTGTTTGATCAACTCCTTTATGAGTTGCCTAATCTAAACTATAATACGTATGTATTTTTTCATTCAATAATTCTAGAACTTTATTATTAATAATTTTAGTATCTTTATTATGAGCAGTTAAGATTACACGATCTATTGAAGTTTGAATATTAATGTTACTATAAATTTCTTTACAAATATTATTTGTTTTCCATTTATTTGGAATAATAAATGGATTAATTTTTCCTTTAGCCAATCCTAACAATAGTGAAGCAAATTCTTTATTTTCCGAACGAATATTTTGAGTTAATTTTAAAACTTTAAAAAGAGACCATAACGCTGAAAATTTAATTGTTTCTTCAATCATACTATTTTTGTGACCACATTTCATAACTGGAAGAATTTGCCGAAAATCACCTCCTAATATGATCAATTTGCCACCAAATGGAATATCATTAAAACATACATCTCTTAAAGTTCGATCAATTATTTCTAAAGCCTTTTTTGGAATCATTGATGCTTCGTCCCAAATAATAATATCAACTTCTCTCAATTTTTTTTATTCGATTCAAATTTTAAAAAAGCAGTTTCAATACTGCTTAAATCTAAAGAAAGTCTAAAAGTACGATGACTTCTTATTCCTTTAGCTAATAAACTAGAAGCGATTCCAGTCCAAGCCATCGATAAAATTTTTTTGTTCAAAGTTATATAATAATATATTAAGGTATTATATGAAAAAGTTTTACCTGAACCCCAGGGCCATCAATAAAATAAATTTTATATTCACTGTTTACTATTTCATTGAAAATTGATTTTTGATCATTAGTTAATTGATTAAACAAAATATCTAAGATATTCTTACTGTGTGTTATATTTTCAGAATTTTCTTCAATACTATTAATTATTGTTGGTTGAGGTAAACTGAAATCTTTACAGATTTTGTCTTCAGTTTCCAATATAGTTTGAATATACGATAGCGAAAAAATACAAAGAAGTAGTGAAAAACATTTATTTGTAAAATTTACTTATAAATAAAATAAACTTTGATTGATTTAATATTATCATGTGTATATTGAAATAATATCTTTCATCTTTTATCTATCTTTACATATATAACAAACGTAACAAGGTAAGTTGTATGCTTTAAAATTGATTTACAAGCCAATAGATAATTTTTTATATCTTATTCGGGGGGTTGGCGAGCGGAGCGAGAAGGGGGGAACCCACCCTAGTATACACATACACACACACACACACACACACACACACACACACACACACCACACTAGGGGGCTTCGCCCCCTGCTCGTTCCGCTCGCCAACCCCCATTTTTAGTGTGAATTGTTAAAAAACTGTTATAGCAAAAGCTAATACAACTGGAAATCGTTTTCTAAAATATGTGTAAACTAAATTTTGTTTTTAATAATGGTTTTTTTTCTAAATTTGCTAGATATGCTCGAATATTCATTCAGTGAATAATCACAAAAATTCGAATCAAATAAATATGGAAAGTTATTTAAGTTTTAATTCATCATGCGAATCCAGAAATCCCCCATGTACAATTGCAAAATTCAGTGATATTTCAATATTTGGCCGTCATTTTGATTTGCTAAAATATGAGTTCAGATTCGTAATCAGCGAATCCAAAAACTCCGTATATACAATTCCTCAGCCCCCTTCATCGTTCTTTCATCCCCATTACCTCACATCACCATTATCGTGTAAATCCCTTTAGAGATGAAAACGCGTAAGACAGGCTCTGAACACTTAACTTAAAATCAATGTTTGACGCTCGTTAAATATTTATCTAAATCTAAACATATGCCCTATATTTCGAAATATCCTCTGGATGCTACTACCAAATTACTAACTACTAAATACTATAAAACTATACTACAAAAAGTAATTGGGACTACCAGCCCAGGTAATAAGGTATTTCCACTGTTTTTCATGTTTTAAAAGGGTGTAACGACAAATATATGTAATAAAAGTAATTCAGGCTACCATTCCAGGTAATACGGTATTTCCATTGTTTTTTATGTTCGAAAAAAAGTGTAACAACAAATATATGTAATATATATTGTAACGGCAGGCGCGTCTGTGTGTGTGTGTATGTGCGCGAACACGGAGCTCGGATCGAGCCGATCTCCGACGTACGAGATACACACTGGTAGATGCTCGAAAACGTAAACATGCCGCGGCCTTGGAGAAGGCAAGGCCGACGATTTCGGCATGAGGATTCGCAAATAGAGTCGGGCTTGTCCTCGTATTTCTCCGGGGGCTTGCGTGTGTGTGTGTGTAGTTGCTCGCACGTACAATGAGCCCCGAAATGAAAACTCGCGACAACCTTGCGCGAGGGGGAAGGAGAGTGAGAGACAGAGCCCGGCAGTAGCACTCCCGCCGTAGCTTAGGCAGCTGCTCGATTCCCGTGCGCGAAGACTTGGAGAGAGAGTCAGAGTGTAGTGCACGAGAGGGAGAGAGAGAGAGACGCAAGGGGCGCGCAAGCCAGCACCGGCGCCCGCCTCCACGCCGAGACTACTGAGGAGGTAAGTCCTGGCCAGGCGAGCGCGCGCTTCTCCCGCGAACGACGAGCGTCCAGGAAGCGGAGATGGGCGAGCGAGCGAGGCCGCCGACGCGCGCGTGAGCGCCGATCGTGCGCGGCGATCGACCGACGACGGCGCGAGCCGCTTTTGCGCGTACGTGTGTGCGGCAGAGCACACACGTACTTCGCATGCGCGGGTGCACCACCCGAACCGGCGCGTACTAATAGCACGCGCCGTAATTAGCTAATGTAATTTGTGGATAGTAAGAAGAAATTCTTTTATATTAAAGATAACTTGCTTTTTACTTGTTCGCATATTATTTCACGCATCCTATTTTCAATTCCCTATTTGATGGCACGGTGAAGAATACCGCCGGTCCCCGCGGTCGCGAGTACGTAGTACTCGCGTGATAGCTGAGTAGCTGGGGCAGTACGCTCGAGAGAGAGCGCGACGACGAAGTCGCGCGTTGTAACGGAGCGAAAAGGCGCGGCTGCTGCTGAAAGCAGCCGGCGAGCAACAGCACGGAGCTGACGGGCGGCTAATCGTCGAGGGTTGGCACGAGTAGGTGTTCGCGCCTGTCAATTGCTGCGCCGTTCATCGAGAAGTCCGCGTTGAGATATAGCGCACCGAGGATAGCTTTTAGCCCGTTACAACTGGCGCCCATAACGTGTGGATACACGGACACCTGCCACCGAAGAGCGTGCGGGGAAATTGATTCTTTTTCCTACGGATTGAAGGAAAAACGGGTGGTGAATATAACCGCGACGCGTCGAGTACCAAATTTCGCGAGCGCACGGTAACTACGTATGTAAGCGTGTGCGTGTGGACTCTGCCGGTACGAGAGACCGACAGGGAGAAATAAACAACTTTTTTCTCGATCCGAAAGTTGTGTGTAATATCTTGGAAACGGTTTCGCGAAAATTTTTGTGTTTTTTTTTTGTTTTGACTTTTTGAGATAAAAGTAGCGATTTAGCGTCTCCCAGCTGAAGGTACAAAATTGAAAGTCCTCAACTGGGAGTCGAACCGAAACACACACACACACGCGCGCGCGCACTCAAAGGGAGTGTACCTGGTTAGGCGGGAAAATTAAATTGTATTTATTTTTTACTTTTTGTAGTTTTGGTGCGCCAACCAGATAGGTGCGTGCGATCGATTAGCCGCGCACATGTACACTCCGAGAGAGATTAGAACTTGTTGAGAGCGAGTTTCGTGCGGCTAATAACCCGTAAATAAGTTGCGCTGAATAGATTTTGACAGCGATTAGTCAAATCAGCGATGGCGGGTTCGGTAAGTAAAGCCGTCGAGGATTGGTGTGGGTGCCTCAGCGATGAAGAGATACAGCAATGCATGCAAGTCCTCGGTTTAAGAATGAATGGCAGACTTCACGAGATTGGTCCGCTTCAGCCGGTGGCTATCCGGCGACTACGATCCCAGGGATTTTGCGGGGTTAGTCACCTATGATGAAGATTCAACGCTGTTGGAGCGCATGAACGCACGTGAAGCGTTCGCGAATCACGTGATCTCCACCAGCGACAAGCCACATCCACTCGAGGTGCTCAAGTCGGACGCGACAGAAGCACAGTGCCTCGAGCGAAGCAGTGTACGGGCAGCGGAGGCCCCAGGTGCACAAATTGAGGGCGACTCGACCGAGGCTGAGGAGAGTACCGGACGTCAATTGGAAAATGGCGCAACGCACACGATTACGATGGCGGACGGTACGACGGTTCAAATCCCGAACGAGTGGGCAGCATATGTCGAGGGAATGGAAGCCAGATTGCGGAGGATAGAAGAGACCCTCCGGACATTGACTGGCAAGCCAACAACCCGTCCGACGAGTGACACGACAGAGCTCGTTGGGACAGGTGGAGAGGCCAATCACGACGATTCGGCAAACTCAACGCCCACCTGTGTGCCACAGGAAGAAGAAACCGCAGCGAGGAACTCCGGACAAGATGGAAGAACGATAAGAAGAGTCAGCATACAGCAACCATCCCCCGGTGATAGAATATCACCGTCGCCACCCATCCCGCTCCCGCGCCGAACGAGCCTCGGCGATGCCTGGAGTGGGGGGGGGGGGGCTCAGAATCAAGTGCGGAATACTTCCGATTCTGAGCAACGGCGCGATTCGCGGGATGGGACGTTGCTGACGGCGAGACAGAACGTCAAAGATACGACCGGCGGTACACCAAGGGATGTCGGTCAAGTAGTTCGACGTTGGGGAATGAGGTTCGCCGGAGACCGAGAGGAAAATATCGACTTGTTCCTCGATAGATTCGAAGAGAAATTGACCCTGGCAAAGCTCCCAGAAGACGAGAAACTAAGTTCTTTACCCGAACTCTTCGTCGGTGTGGCAGAGGTGTGGGTCCGTTTCCATAGACAGGGTTGGTCCACGTGGAATGAATTTCGCCGGAAAATTCATCGATCGGTCGGCGTGAAAGACCGGTTCCACCAGCACTCAGCCCACGAGGTGGCGATGCGCACCCAAGGACCCGACGATTCGGTGCGTGACTTCATCACCTGCCCCGAGGCAATGATGAGTAAGATGGAGCCACCACCGCCCCTCGAAACCCAGCTGGGAACGTTTCGTCGAAATACGAAGCCACGGCTGCAGCAGCGGGATAGACGAGGGGAATTCGCCGAGGTCGATACGCTATCCGACACAGCGGTAGAGGCCGAGTTAGCGGGGCACGCCGAAAAGCGTTATAAGCCCCCGCCTCCACCAGATGCTCGGGTTTACGCTGAGTTAGCGCACAGGGCACCCAAAACGGCACCGTTAAGGGGGAAGAGAGCGGCGGTTGAGGACAAGGAGCCGCGCCGGTACCGTCCCCTCAGAGTAATGAAACGCTGGACGAGATGCTGGAGCGCTTCTCCCGGATGATTTTGGAAGGGGTGAAGCAGATCAGCTCCGGATCCGCGCTCAGCCTCTTCATCAGAGACGTCTGTGTCTCGGACCGAATCGCCAGAGGGACCGAAAAAGAAGAAGAAGAACAGAAAATTTCGGCGATATCGGAAGGAGAGCTCGGATAGCAGCGGCCCGTTCAGCTCGAGTAGCGGGACGAACACCGACGACCGAGCAGGAACAGGCTCCGACGGAACAGTCGGTACGAGGGCGGCAGCGTACGGGCCGTGGAAGTGCTGGGACTGCCGGGTGCCTGGTCACATTCGCCGAGAGTGCCCGAATCGAACGAGAGGCCCTCTGTAAACGAGTTCGTCTGCTGACGACGCGCAGTGAACTCGTGAACACTGACGGGTCGGGTACGGAGTGAGGGAGACGAATTCTTCCATCGTACGAACCAGCAGAAGGGGGGATTTCCCCCTGGAACAACAAGACATCCCCCCAAGAGACGAAGAAGTCGTTCAAGGATGAGAGATCGCGACCGCCAAGGGATCGACCGGTGAAGAGCGACCCACCGAAAGCCGGCCGAGCGCCACCGAGCAGCGAGCGTCATGCGATCGGGTGAAAGCGTCCCCGGGGACGCCCGCGCGGATCGGTTCGCGTCGCGATACGGACGGCAGGAGGAGGAATCCGAGAAGCCCCCGAAAGCCCTATAGAACGCGGAAGTTCCGAGAGCAACGACGAAAAGGAGAGGGAGGTAAATTGGTTCGAGGCAGGAACGGACGGAAGTTCGAGTTCTGCGATATCTCTCCGGGGAGGTAGCCGACGCGCCCCCGTGTAAGGGATTCAAGGATGCAGAGCTGACTATCCAGGGTATATATAGTCCGCGTCTGGACGGGGGGTGTAACGGCAGGCGCGTCTGTGTGTATGTATGTGTGCGAACACGGAGCTCAGATCGAGCCGATCTCCGACGCACGAGATACACACTGGTAGATGCCCGAAAACGTAAACATGCAGTGCGGAGAGGGAGCGGGAGAGCCGCGGAAGAGTGCGAGAGCGAGAGCTGCGGTGCAGCACGAGAAGAGAGAGTGTGCGCGACGCGGCCGAGAGCAGCTACGGCCGAGCCCACTCACGGGAGCGATAGAGAGAGAGAGGCAACGCACGCAGCTCGGGGACACGGCCGATGGCTAGCTGCGGCCGAGCCGACCCGTCAACGACGAGGAGAGAGAGAGAGAGAGAGAGAGAGAGAGAGAGAGAGAGAGAGAGAGAGAGAGAGAGAGAGAGAGAGAGAGAGACGCGGCAGGCAAGGGAGCCTAGCGGCGAGAGAGAGAGAGAGAGAGAGAGACGCAAGGGGCGCGCAAGCCAGCACCGGCGCCCGCCTCCACGCCGAGACTAATGAGGAGGTAAGTCCTGGCCAGGCGAGCGCGCGCTTCTCCCGCGGACGACGAGCGTCCAGGAAGCGGAGACGGGCGAGCGAGCGAGGCCGCCGACGCGCGCGTGAGCTCCGATCGTGCGCGGCGATCGGCCGACGTCGCGAGCCGCTTTTGCGCGTATGTGTGTGTGGCAGAGCACACACGTACTTCGCGTGCGCGGGCGCACCACCCGAACCGGCGCGTACTAATAGCACGCGCCGTAATTAGCGAATGTAATTTGTGGATAGCCTCCAGGGGCAGTAAGAAGAAATTCTTTTATATTAAAGTTAAATTGCTTTTTACTTGTTCGCATATTATTTCACGCATCCTACTTTCAATTCCCTATTCGATGGCTCGGTGAAGAATACCGCCGGCCTCCGCTGTCGCGAGTACGTAGTACTCGCGTGATAGCTGAGTAGCTGGGGCAGCACGCTCGAGAGAGAGCGCGACGGCGAAGTCGCGCGTTGTAACGGAGCGAAAAGGCGCGGCTGCTGCTGAAAGCAGCTGACGGCGAGCAACAGCACGGAGCTGACGGGCGGCTAATCGTCGAGGGTTGGCACGAGTAAGTGCTCGCGCCTGTCAATTGCTGCGCTTTTCATCGGCAAGTCCGCGTTGAGGTATAGCGCACCGAGGACAGCTTTTAGCCCGTAACAATATATATTTAACAGTCTTCCACGTCACCCTAGAGGTGTGGCGCCCTTTGCCAAGACTTACCATACATAACCACTTTCCCTTTCTTTTAGGTTTTTTAATGTTGCGAAAATTAACGAAACACTTTTAGAAATATTGTAAAATTGTTGTATGTACAGTATGTATGTAAAATACATTATTGTGTGAATCCCTTTATAGCTGAAAATATGAAAATCTATCTTTAAATTTAGGAAAATGGGATTTAAACCCAGTAGTAAACAATTACGCATGGTTTTTAGGAAGAGTCAATGTACTCTTAATAAATATTCAATAGTTATAAGCAGAAGGATTCTTAAAAAATGAGTTCATAAAACTCAAAAACAATAATGAATCCGAATTATTCAGCGTAATAAGCAATGTAGTATGGTTTTTATGGAGAGCGAACGTACTTATAAATATTAAATACTTATAACCAGAAAAATCCTTCAAAAATGATTTCATAAAACTCAAAAACAATAATGAATGAGAGAGTTAGGGGACGGAGATTTCAACCCAGGAGTTCATATTAAATTACGATCACATTTTTTGATTGAACGCATGTTTTTTGAGAGAAAAATTTATAAATATTCAAAAATGTTGTGTTAAACTAAGGCCGTTTCGTCGCTTTGCGTATGCCATGAACAGTGAGGTACTACAATAAAAACTACATGCAGCTAGGTAGATAGTTAGCAAGGTACGGATACCTGTAGCTGGGCAGGTTGGTAGGTAGATAGCTAGGTACGTATGATGTTGCTAGACAGGTTGCTAGTGAGCGTGGAAGGTAGGTAGGTAAGTAGCTTCGAAGGTAGATAGGTAGGTAGGTTGGTCAGTAGGTAGGAGCTACGTAGATAGGTAGGATGGTAGGTAGGTAGAAAACTTTTGCGTTATTGATAATAACCATTCCTATTTTATCATTGTAATTTTTATTTGATCAAAATGGGAGTTTATTGAATCAAAGCAAGCGCTTAATAACAGTACCTACAGGGTAGCGTGAAAAACTGTTTTTGAATATGTACAATATAAGAAGAAAACAATCAAATTTCATTGTTTATTATTAAACAATTTAGAAACATTCTGCAATATATAGTGTCAATCGAAAAACGTTTTAACTGATATTAATTTTTCACTCAAATGTCTACTATAATGTTCGTAAAGTATCAGTTTAAAATATAATTTGTAATTTGATTAATTATTTAATAGTATTTAAATTTATATAATTATTATAAAACGTTAAAAAAATTCTTTTACCTCAGTGTTATTATGCTATATATGGCCGTGTTACAGCCATGGGACGTTACATTTTATACGTTAATCAAATTAAAAATAACAATATAATCAACGTTTATTAAGATTGATAATTGCATTACGTAAAAGCACATATAAAGTATTAATATCAACTTTTTCCGTAATTTTATCTCTGATATTGAATGAAATATTTAGATATTACAAAAATATGTACATTAGATGAATTTCACCCGTCGACACATATGGGGGTTGGCGAGCAGGGGGTCGAAGCCCCATTAGTATATATATCTCCCTATATTATATAGTTGTAAGAAAAAATCTGACCGCCGTTAAAATCCTCCTATATTCATGTTTTAGGATCTTCAAAAGCCATCATTTACCCCCTCACTCCCCCACAATGACCTCCACTCCTCTCAATATCTTCTCTTCATGCTATTCCACACTTTATATCTAAAAGAACTAAAAGTGTTTTCCATATTACTGATAAGGGAGATAAAAAGAAGTGTTTTTAAAAGGTAATATACAGAGTAAAACATATCTTGTTACATATAACTCGCATGACAGACTATCTAGATTTATAAATATGCTACAGAAAAAGATGCTACTTGCGACAAGAGAGAACGACAGCTACAGACAACAGCTTGATGATACATATGAAAAAGAGATATCTGGATACCAAAAAAACGAAACACCCAATTTACTTAGTGAACAAACTCCAGCTTTAATAAAAAGAAATGAGTGATGTTGGCGTCTAGAATGCTAATAACAGTAGTCTCACTGGTGAACAAGTGGCTTACGCATCTTTCTTATGATGTTTATGCTCTTATTCTCATTTACCACCGGGGGAAACTAGAATACTTTTTGTCATCGTTAATATATTTACTAATAATTGGTTACCACTTTTATTTAGATACTACAAAAGGTAATCACGTGAGTTTGCAATTCAATTCTGAAAAAAAACTGGGTTGTTGTAAAAACGGCATTCACATCTGGCTTATATTTTCTACTGTCAAAAAAACAAGCAGCAATACTTGCTTGCAAAGAAATTGCTGCTGGGACTTTCTCTGACACCATAATGCGTTAAAAACTTTTCAAATTTGACAAAATACAATAGTAAATGGACTGGAACGAGTATTTTGTGAAAAAAATTGTATCAGCTGCTTTTATGGAAATTGTAATTGACATGAGAACTACTTATACTTTTTGGTCAACTTTGAGCTTAAAGTTTTGTAAAACCTAGAAGATCAGGTGATATCAGAGACTTAAATTTTAATTCTGAAAACAAGTCTATACTTAAAAGCAGCATTGACGGCTGGTGTATACCCAAAATAAGAAATTTCCTACCTAAATTTTTTTAAATAACCCACAAGACATTACATAAAAAAATAACATCATACCTAAAAAAAAATATACGTTTGATTATATTATTTCAAAAAATTTTACTAATGTAATCATTCTATCGAGCTTTTTAAAAAACATTCAAATTTAAAACTTTTGTGAATAACTATACTACCATTTAATAATGTTATTAATAATATACTATAACAACCTCTCATAACATTTTCGCACTATGTAATTATTATTTTCTCTTATAAAGTTGTAAAATCTATCTAAAAAACATTTTACAAAAGTTTAAACTAAGACAAGTATTAGTCTCTCTCTCTCCCCTCTCTATTTCCCTCTCGCCCTCTCTTTCTCACTCCCTCTTAATTTTTTAAATATATTCTAAAACACAATTTGTCTAGTTTTTTTATTTATTCTAATCTTATCTGTTCAATAAGCACTCTCTACAAATGGTAATAATTTTTTTCATGACTGTACAGATAATAATATTGTCAATAAAACTTTCTACGAAAGTATAAAATAAGGCAAGTATAGAAGTTTTGTCTGTATAATCTACGTCTCGCCCTTTTTCCTTCCCTCTCTTTCTCCCCCTCTCTACCGCTCTCTCAATATCCATCAAACTCTGTACCAACAACTTTAATGAGAGCTTAAATATTTTTTCAAAACAATTAACACGTTCTTTAAAAAACTAATTTTTTAAGTATATTCTAACCACACAATTTGTCTATAGTCCTTTTATTTATTCTAATCTCATCTATTCAACAAGCACTATCTGCAAATGAAATAAGACAAGTATAGAAGTTTTTTCTGTATAATCTATAAAATAATATTTATAATTTTTTAAAAGAAATCAAATAAATACTAGTAAAAAGTCTTCTACTTGTTTGAGTCAAGGTATCCTGAACAAATTATATATAAGTACATTCAAATTGCTCACTGTAAATGAAACAAACGAAAGTTGTGAAATCAATTATCGATAGTCAACTAATGCAAACCACTCTCCGAAACAACTGTATAACTGTTCTCAGAAATGTATTCAAATTTCTTCATCCTCATATACAAATTAAACACAAGAAAGTACTGAAATCAATTTATTGTAGCCAAGTACCAGCCATAAGTTAACTTGACTGACATAATAGAAATTTTCGTACTTTGCGTGTAAAATTACATTTTACGCCCACGTTGTAACTTCAAAATTATTCAGCCAGCATGAAGTAGTACTTAACGCCCAAGTGGCCCAATAACTCACATAATCCTACAAAACTTTATAGAACCTACGCACTTTACGCCCGTGTGGGCGAAAATTATTTTAATTTTATAACCATAATGCCTTCTTTTTATTTCTAAAATTCGTAAGAATTTTTTCATATATTTACGAAAAGTCAAAGCGTATATAAATAATCACATAGACCAACACATCACTATTTTTCATTATTCTTTCTCAAATCTTAACTTTTTATAATATTGTGCATCTTGGGAGGACAAGAGAAGTCTAGAGCTGCTCTAGCAGGGGTGGTCCTCCGATCACCCGTACATACTTGGCGGGCCCGACAGTTTGTAAGGGAGAGAGAGAGAGAGAGAGAGAGAGAGAGAGAGAGAGAGAGAGAGAGAGAGAGAGAGAGAGAGAGAGAGAGAGAGAGAGAGAGAGAGAGAGAGAGAGAGAGAGAGAGAGAGAGAGAGAGAGAGAGAGAGAGAGAGAGAGAGAGAGAGAGAGAGAGAGAGAGAGAGAGAGAGAGAGAGAGAGAGAGAGAGAGAGAGAGAGAGAGAGAGACTAATACTTGCCTTAGTTTAAACTTTTGTAAAATGTTTTTTTAGATAGATTTCGCAACTTTATAAGAGAAAATAATAATTACATATTGTGAAAATGTTATAGTATATTATTAAGAACATTGTTAAATGGTAGTATAGTTATTCACAAAAGTTTCAAATTTGAATGTCTTTTTAAGGAGCTCGATAGAATGATTACATTAGTAAAATTTTTTGAAGTAATATAATCAAACATGTATTTTTTTAGGTATGATAATATTTTTCTATAGAATGTCTTGTGGGTTATTTAAACAAAAATTTAGGTAGGAAATTTCTTATTTTGGGTATACACCAGTCGTCAATGCTGCTTTTAGTACAGACTAGTTTTCAGAATTAAAATTTAAATCTCTGATATCACCTGATCCTCTAGGTTTTACAAAACTTGAAGTTCAATGTTGACCAAAAAGTATAAGTAGTTCTCATGCCAACTACAATTTCCATAACAGCAACTGATACAAAGTTTTTTCACAAAATACTCGTTCCAGTCCATTTACTATTATACAAATTTGGAAAGTTCTTAGCGCATTTATGGTGTCGGAATAAGTCCCAGCAGCAATTTCTTTACAAGCAAGTATTGCTGCTTGTTTTTTTGACAGTAGAAAATATAAGCCAGATGTGAATGCTGTTTTTACAACAGCCCAGTTTTTTTTTTTTCAGAATTGGAATGCAAACTCACATGATTACCTTTTGCAGTACCTAAATAAAATTGGTAACTAATTATTAATAAATATATTAACGATGACAAAATATATTCTAGTTTCCCCTGGTGGTAAATGAGAATAAAAGCATAAACATCATAAGAAAGATGCATAAGCCACTTGTTCACCAGTGAGACTACTGTTATTAGCATTCTAGTCGCCAACATCACTCATTTCTTTTTATTAAAGCTGGAGTTTGTTCACTACGTAAATTGGGTGTTTCGCTATTTTGGTATCCAGATATTTCTTTTTCATATGTATCATCAAGCTGTTGTCTGTAACTGTCGTTCTCTCTTGTCACAAGTAGCATCTTTTTCTGTAGCTCATTTATAAATCTAAATAATCTGTCATGCGACTTATATGTAACAAGAAGCCCAGGAAACCGTAAAAATTGTGACTGCTAAAGAAAGTCCCAATAGAGAACATGTTTAGAAAGATTCGAAATATTGCGCGAAGTCGAATTTCCTGCAGCACGTGGTGAAATAAAGTTTTTACTATTAGGATTCAAATTAATGTTGCTTTATTAATCCAAAAAATCACAAAATTATAAAATAAGGAATAAAATAATGAATTCAGTAAATTTATAGTTGCTCTGTTTTTTGTGGAAAGAATGATGCATTTTTTAACTTTATTCGATTATCGCTGATCCGCGCAAATTTGTGATGTAATTTATAATTTCAAATGTTGAAGACAAAACACGAGGTCGGCGCGGACCGCAACTTCGAGTCGAGTGCCCGTTATAAAAAGAATGCTATCACCGAAGCCGAGTGCTTAACCGGTGAGGAGTGTCTCGGAGCTGGTCCGTCGGGCGAATGCTCGCCGAGTGCGAGCAGAGCGGCAAGCGAGAGCCGCGAGAAAAGGGGGGAGTCGTAGCCGAGCCGGGGTAGGGGATGCGCGTCGAACGCACTTAGGTGCGGCAATTAGTCGCTGCACGCAAGTGGCATGATCGCCGGAATGCGGCGCGACACAGCGACTAGCGAAAGAATGTGCCTCCCCCATCGCCGGTGAGTGGACGGCTCTCAACGCGGAGCGAGGAGCTCACACGAGACTCAAGTGAAAATTTACGCTAAGCGCAATTTTTCACCGAACAGAACTCAACTGACAATGCAGTTTATACACCAAAGATCACTGGACAGAATCATAGTTTTATGTTAGAAAACTGAACTATTTTATGAGATTACAGGATCTTTCATTTTCATTCACATATAAACTTGTTGTATGGATTCTTTTCATATTGATTCTGGATCCATAGATTACCTAATAATTCACTTATCATTCAACTCTTTTTATTTGAATTTTTCTTTTATAATAGTTACAAGTTCTTGAAATTATGATTGATTGAAACTACTTAAATTAATAACCGGCGATCATTAATCACTTGTAAATTAAAAACATAACCAGTTGATGAACGAAGAATTATTATTATCTGAATCTTGTATAAAAAAATATTTACTAAGAACTTCTCTGATAAATTAGATTAACTGAGCACTTTTATTTATTGAAATTTTCACAATAAGGCACCATTTTCATTTTTTTGGTATTTCAATGTTCATTTGACATAATCTTTTAATTGGTTCTTGAATAAATATGGTCAACAGCACAGCACTGATATCAACTAAGTTTCCTAAAGATGACAAATGCTTTTTAAACCAAGGCTCTGACCAATATTTCAAATCAGCATTGTAAATTATATTGTAAAACAATTTATACTTTTATTGCACTTTGAAACCTGTTTTTGGTGTTCCACTTAGAAATTTCATTACACAAAAAAAGCTTTAGAATCTACACTTTTAATGTTCCATCTCACTATTCTTTTTTCAATAATCACTATTTCTGTGGTTCAGTAATAATATTTACATAGTATTACTTTACTTCACATTATCTTGTATCAGATAGCTGTCACAAATACAACACAAGCTTCTAACGTATGCAAAATATCCACATATATATCTATTCTCTTATTATGCTTTGACAGCTGCATTTTTTTGCTATTTCATGTAGAAACGTTATTAAGACAAAAATAAAGTCTTAGCATTATACACTTCTGATCTTGCATCTTACTCTTCGTATTTCAATAATTCACTATTTCCATGATTCAGTAATAGTAATGGTGGCACAGTCTTATTATATTTGATAAATAGTATTATTTTTAATCAGCTGTTTCAAATATTTCTGTAGCATATAATATATATTGTGGTTTGGTCTTAGGTTTCTTGTATTATTATAATATAAAATAACTGTCTGCGTCTATATATGCAAAATAAAAAGAAGTTTCCACAAAGTACCTATGATAATTTAAATGATAATTACGTAAGTTTATTTGTATGTACATAAGTTTTAATACTTATCTAAATCGTATTGTTTCTTAAAATACTTGAAAACTTTGCTGCTCTTCTAAAAAAACAATGCAACCACGTTTTATTTATCTAATAATTTAATATGTTAATAATTATATACTATATATTCTGTTCTATGTAAGTTACATATACTTCATGTATCTTCATATATAATCAGATTGTTACTTATACTTTACTACATATATAGGCGACAGGTTATATATATATATATATACTGGGCTCTACTTCTCTCTCCCTCGCCCTCTTTCACACACACACACACACACACACACACACACACACACACACACACACACACACACACACACACACACACACACACACACACACACACACACACACACACACACACACACACACACACACACACACACACACACACACACACACACACACACACACACACACACACACACACACACACACACACACACACACACACACACACACACACACACACACACACACACACACACACACACACACACACACACACACACACACACACACACACACACACACACACACACACACACACACACACACACACACACACACGCGCGCGCACACACACACACACCCAGCATAGAGCTGTGGACTGTGGAGGAGATATATAGGATAGACCAATCACGAGAAAGCAACGGTCGGAACAAAACAACTGATCGAAGTCTGAACGAAGAAAAGAAAAAAATCTGAAAAGGAATCGGCCATCCAAAAAGGAAAGGCCTATAGCAGTACCATAGTGGTGGGATGAAAACTATTACGTAAGGCATTATAGATTGTAGTGAAGTACGTTCTCCATCAAGAAATGAAATTTCATTTTGTTGATTGGCGGTTGACAAGTAGAGCGTACAGGTGGGTAACCCTCCTTATATATTGTTGTATTTTTGCTATATTTTGCTATATTTTGCTATATTTTTTTTTAAATTCACACTAAAAATGGGGGTTGGCGAGCGGAGCGAGCAGGGGCCGAAGTCCCTCTAATATATATATATATATATATATATATATATATATATATATATATATATATATATATATATATATATATATATATATATATATATATATATATATATACTACGTCCCCTGCTCGCTCCGTTCGCCAACCCCCATTTTCAGTGTGAATTAAAAAAAAAATTATAGCAAAAGCTAATACAACTGGAAATCGTTTTCTAAAATATGTGTAAACTGAATTATGTTTTTTAAATCTAGTTTAAATTCAATCAGTCTAAATTTCAATTTTTGCCCGACATCTTGGATCCACTATTTTGAATAGCAAAAGCTCATACAACTGGAAATCATTTTCTAAAATATGTGTAAACTGAATTTTGTTTTCTAAATCTAGTTTAAATTCAATCAGTCTAAATTTTAATTTTTTGCCGCCATCTTGGGTCCATTATTTTGAATTTTCAAAATCTGAGTTAAGAATAGTAATCATCGAATCCAGAAATTCCGTACATACATTTTTTAGCAAGATCCAGTAATATTTCAATATTTGACCACCATCATCGATCCGCCATTTTGAATTCTCAAAATCTGAGTTCAGATTCCTAATCAGCGAATTCGAAAACCCCCTATATACAATTTTTAACAAATTCCGGTAAAATTTCGATTTTTGGCCGACATCTTTGGTTCGCTATTTTGTATTTTCGAAATCAGAGTTCAGATTCGCAATCAGTGAATCCAGAAATTCCGTATATACAATTTTCAGCGAATTCCAGTAATTGAATATATGGCCGCCATCTTAGATCCGCCAATTGGAATTCTCAAATTCTCAGCTCAGATTCCTAATCAGCGAATTCGGAAACCCCCTATATACCATTTTTGCAAAATCGAGTAAAATTTCAATTTTTGGTAGTCATCTTCGTTTCGCCAGTTTGGATTTTCTAAATCTGAGTTCAGATTCGTAATCAGCGAATCCAGTCACACCCTATATACAATTTTCAGCAAAATCCAATAATATTTTAATATTTGGCCGCCATCTTCGATCCGCCATTTTGAATTTCATAATCTGAATTCAAATTCCTCATCATGCAAATCCAGAAATCCCCCATATACAATTGCAAAAGTCAGTAATATTTTAATATTTGGCTGCCATTTTGATTTTCGAAAAATATGAGTTCAGATTCGTAATCAGCGAATCCAGATTACCCCCTATGTACAATTTTCAGCAAAATCCAGTAATATATTTCAAATTTTGGCCGCCATTTTATACTTACAAAATCTGAGTTCTGATTCCTAGCCAGCGAATCCGGAAACCCACAATATACAATTTTTAGCAATTCCCGTAAAATTTCAATTTTTGGCCGACATCTTTGTTTCGCTATTTTGTATTTTCAGAATCATAGTTCAGATTCGTAATCAGTGAATCCAGAAATTCCGTATATACAATTTTCAGCAAATTCCAGTAATATTTGAATATATGACCGCCATTTTAGATCCGCCATCAAAATCATAGTTCAGATTCACAATCAGTGAATCCAGAAATTCCGTATATACAATTTTCAGCAAATTCCAGTAATATTTGAATATATGGCCGGCATTTTAGATCCGCCATTTTGAATTCTCAAAATCTGAGTTCGGATTCGTAATAAGCGACTCCAAAAACCTACTATATACAATTTTTAGCAAATTCCGGTAAAATTTCTATTTTTTACCGGATTTCCAGCGGATCCGGAAACACACTATATAACATTTTTAGTATAATATGAGGAATGGATTAGGTGTGGAGGAATAGGTGGAGGGGTAGGTGATGGGGTCGGCGGAGGGGGCATGAAGGGGGTGTAGGGTGATGGAGTGGTGCGGAGGGAGGCGGGGGGCGGTGGAGAGGCGGTGGAGGGACAGACACCCTTCAAAATAACGAAAGTTTGAAAGAATTTTACGGTAAAATGTGGGGGGGAGTAAGGGGGTGGAGGAGGTGATGGTTGGGGTATGTACCCATTTTGAGCCTTACACTATTTTATATAAATATATATATATATATATATATATTATAACTATGGGAATTGGTATATTTGAAGAGATATCGACATATAGATCGGTACTTTTCAAGAGATGTCGGCATTTTGAAGAGACTCCTCAAATTTCTCAAAGCAAGAATCGCGACTTTTGAGGAGAAATCTATACCCCCTTTTCCCAGAGTCGGTAACCTGAGGGTCATTATTTCTTTAGTCACATTGTCCGAACTCTGAGCGAAAGGTGCACATCTCCTCAAAAGTACCAATTTACAAATATATATATATATATATATATACATATATATATATATATATATATATATATATATATATATATATATATATATATATATATATATATATATATATATATATATATATATATATATATATATATATATATATATGTATACACACACACATATATTTCTGTTCACCGCTATGTTTCAGGACTTTTCATTGGTTTACCGCTATTTTTCAGGACATTTGCATGTGCTGTACTGAATTAGGAATATGTTTACCGCTACCTTTCAGGACATTTTTGTATTATTCAGGACATTTAGGGTTTCTTTCCCAACATTTTTTCCGTAAAATTTTTCCGAAATCAACGTAAAATACTGCGGAACTGAAAGGGGGCGCCACAGGCGTCGTGGTGATAGTCAACACCCTGTGGGATATTATTTCTTTAGTCACTTATATACTGTTTAACGTTTTATACCTACTTCTATTGCAGAAAACCTGTAGGTGTCCTGGAAGCTAGCGGTGTACTAAGTTATATATATATAAGGTTTAGCTGTACTTCTCGGGACGTATACCCTGTACATTCGTATGACTTCCGGAACTCGATGTTTTTTCCGCGACGTCCCGGAATTTCCGACGGCTCAGAGGCATTATTTCCGGGACTCGCTAGAGTCTATAACCCCAGGGTCCATATTTCTTTAGTCACGTTCACATAGGCGAACTCTGAGAAGATAAACTATAGGATCCTATATTATCCCAGAAATAACAGTTATAGGTACTTATGAATATTATATGTTTCACCTAACCCCTTTATGGAGCTCATCCCTGCATATTAGTACCTATGCCCAGAGTTCCCGTATACAAGTGACTAAAGAAATAATCCCTCTCTGGGTATAAAAACTCTAGATCGGGCTCCATAAAAGTAATATAAGAATCTGGTATAGAGCCCGGACTCCATAAGAGAAAACGGGCTCCATAAAAGTATCTATCTATAAATACAGGCTCCATAAAAGTATCTATCTATAAATACAGGCTCCATAACACTAGTAAAGGAAATGTAGTGTGTGTGTGCGTGCGTGCGTGCGTACGTGTGTGTGTGTGTGTGTGTGTGTGTGTGTGTGTGTGTGTGTGTGTGTGTGTGTGTGTGTGTGTGTGTGTGTGTGGCACATAGGGGGGGTGATGGACGATTACAGACCACCGACCACAGACATTAATCTTTTAATATAATAGGACATTTCTTAAATCAAGTAGAAATTTTCTGTCAAATAAATAATTATTCATTTCAAGGAAATATTTTTTTGCTACTATTCAAATAAATATTTGTTCGTTACTACTAATTTTTTTTTCAGTGTACTACTACTATACATTTTCTTATCGGTTCTTCAAAATAGTGTGTGATAATTTTGCTATTTTCACATTTTTTACAACTGAATGGAAGTGTGTGCGTGTGTGTGCGTTGTGCGGTGCGTGTGTGTGGGTGGGTGGGTGCGTGCGTATGCGCATGTGCGTGTGCGTGAGGTTGGCTGGAGTGACGGTTAGGAGTGCATAAATTTCAATTTGCGCCGGGCTTTGGTGGTGAGTTTTGGATGTTTTTGGATGTATTTTGATGGTTTTAGAAAAAAGGATTTTGGGAGCGATGGGAGTGGGTTTTTGTTTGGAAAATAATTTGTTGGGAAAACAAAGTGAAAAATTTTCATAGTAATTTTTATTAGATTATTACTATTTTGTAAAAGTTTTATTGTTTCAGCTCTCAATTGCTTCCTCCTAGAGGAAGCTTTGTGATAGTAATTTTGTGAGTTATTGTAAAAACATGTTATAATTGTTTTTCGAGGTGTTAGAAATCAAAATACATGATTTTTGAAAATGTCTGTGTGTGCATGTCCATGTGCGTGTGCGTGTGTGTGCATGTCCATGTGCGTGTCTGTGTATACGCCTGGATCTCGGCTTCTACTTGATCGATTTTGACCGGACAGGTCTCATTGTCTTTGTTTTCTTTGTGTGATGGCGGGTCAAAAAACTCGTTTTTTGATTCGCCGATGAGTTTTTGTTTTATTTTGAATTTTCGATTTTCTCAAAATTGATTTTTGCTTTTTTTTTTAATGATAAGATAGAGATATTTGAATCGAATGAATAGCATTTGAAAGAGCATTGAAATATCTACATTTTATAAAAAAAAAATTTCTCTAGCTGTCACGGTTCTTTTGTTATTAACAAAAACGTGTTTTTTTTTTTTTTTTAAAGCTCCTAAACTAACTGTAACTAGCTATAATCTGTAAAAATTTGAATTCATTTTGTCGACTAGTTTTTGAGGGAAAAAATTGAAATGTGAAAAAAATGAATTTTGTATGTCCAACGATTATGGAAGTAAAATTGACTTAATCGCTTTGAAATTCCTTGTAGAGGTAGGTTTTGGATTGCTCTCGGTCGGGTTCTTTGGGCAAAATGATCAGTCGAGAAATTTCATAAATATTTGAGGTTATAATTTTTTAACCTTTTTTTCAAATCGTAATTTCTCGAGAATGGCTCCATGTATCAGCTCCAAATTTATAGGCAATTTTGTATGTGATTCAGATAATATGTGTGCGAATTTTTATCAAGATCGTACGATTACTTTTTGAGATATTTGATTTTGAAAATTTTCGTATTTTATAAAGTTATTTTCTTTGTCGCATGATAACTAGAGAAAACAAAAATTGGTTTAATCGTGTTGAAATTTTGTGGAAATGTGAAATTTATATATGATCGTATAAATCCTTTAGGTAAAAGAATTGTCTTATGATTTTTAGAGATATTTAAGGTTAAATTTCTTTTCCGGTTTTTTTCAAAATCGTAATTTCTCAATGACGACTTCGTGTATCAGCTTGAAATTTATAGACTATTTTGTATGCGATATAGGTTGTACCTGTGTAAAATTTCATTCAGATTATATGGTTATTTTTTGAGATGTTTGATATTTAAAATTTTAGTATTTTTGAAAATGACTTTATTTGTTGTCGCACAATATAACTACATTAAAATTGTTTTAATTTCTTTGAAATTTGGTGGAGATATAGAGTTTGTATATTATTTATTAGAAGAATTTTTAGGCTAAAGGAATTCGTTTATGAATTTCAGAGATATTTGAGGTTAAAACTATTTTAGCCCTCTTTTAGAATAGTAATTATTCGGGAACGTTTTTATGTATACTAGAAAATTGAAATGACAAAGCTATGCGCTTTGCGTCGATGCGCGCGTGTTGTATACTTGCTTTTGTTTTGTAATAGCCATTTATTATTTTTAAGGTTAGAACCTTTTTCTTAGATCAGAAATTGCAGAAAAAGCACACAAATACGGACAGCATACTACTAGAGACACGTACCCTATGTGTGTAATTTCACAAAGAAAATATAATTTGAAGTAAACGTTATTTAGGAATTTTAAAAGGTTTTGACGATAATTTATAGTCAATTATTTTATTATATTTCCCACATAGTTTAAAAAAATATCATACCTATTATTTTATTCATATTTTATACACAATTTAAAAATTAATACTTTTTAATCTTCATAAATGAATTTAATTATAATTATGTCATAAATTGTTGCAAAAATTATAAATTTTGTTATTAAAAATTCATTGAAGGAATAAGCAAATTAAGTTTGAGGAAACCACGGGCCAATGAATTGGCAGCGGTTTTTTTATATTAATATACATTTAGCAGGGTGAATACTGAGTTATAAAGAAACCCTTTTCACAATTTAACTCGTAACCAAGGAATAAAGTAATTAAAAAAAATTCAATTAATGGTACGACCGAAAGTTTAATATTGCACTGTCGCGCTTAAAAAATGAATAGAAATTAATTACTCGTTTTTCCTGCTATAGTCATGCTTAATTTTTTGCCATGTTTTTTTCTTTCTGAAAATTGAAAAAATATCAAAGCTTTGTAACTCCATACGAAATTAATACAAGCCAACGAATACACGTAAAATCATCGTTTGTGCTCTCTAAAAATAAATAAGTGAAAAGTCGCACACTGATACGAACTGAATAGATACATAAATAAGCTTAATTTTTTAATGAATATTCACTTATTATGCAGTGAAAATTTTATTCCGCTGCTTCAATAATGCATCAGTGAGCGACTTTTTACTTATTCTTATTCAAAGAGTGAAATCAAAGAAACGACAATTATTCGAATTTAATCAATACTTCATTCCTCTCTCACAGTCATTAAAAAATTCTCCTTTCTCGAGAAGGAAAAAAATAGCAGACATTCAACGCGAGGAGTCTCCTAGCAAATGCGTAAAGAAAATATATGGATGCGAGAATACATGCGTTCTAAATTATCAAAAGAGACAGAATCCGAAAGAGTACATCGATTTAGTCGAGTACACCGGAGACTATTAAATGAAACAAAAGAAGGTCGATCACACCGTATTTCCTTGATAAAAAACGACTTTCAAACAAGACTTCCGAAGACTGATGTTTTCAACAACCATCATAGTGTGCAGCAGAAATCCATCTATGGCATCAGTTCTCTTTCTGCGAACTGACCATTAATATGAGACAGCAGAACGATGTTGAGTTCATAGATTTGTTGAACAATCTGCAATTCGACGAACTAACCACCGCCCAGTTAAAAGTGATGTGCGAGAGGAGAAGGGTCGAGTTAACAGGAAATTTTGCAGATGATGCGGTGATTAGAATTTATATCATAAATGCAGTCGAAGAATCTCATGAACCTTCGATGTACGATGCAAAAAATTATTCGCCAAAGGCCAAGCTTATATAGCCCCCTCAAAAGAGTGAAAACTTTAGATGGTATAGCGATGACTGGTCTGGACACCAATAAATTATTGGAAAATCCCCGCGATGCAAAAGCACTCCAAGAAATGCAAAGTTTGAGAAGTCTTCCACGCAGAGCTCCTTGATATTTTGATGTTTTTTTTTTCATACTTCTCTAAAAATGTAGTTTCTACTTCCAACCCAAAATTAGGAAGGCTTGACATATTCAAGGATTTTATATCTCATAATCTTAATTTTGCGAGATGAATTTTTCTGGTTTTTCGCATTTTAAGTGATAAAATTATTTTAACAAAATAGTTTTAATGGACTAAGAATATCATCAATGACCAGTAGAAAATGATGTAAAACTATACAAAATCCAAACATATATTTATAAAATGACCTAATATTTAAAATATTTTAAATATTTTAACAAATATTTAAAAAATGATGATTAAAAAAGTGTTATTCACCTATTATTTTTACACATTTCTACACTTGACTAAAATTTATAGGTCACGTTTCTTGCATATTTCAATAGACAAATTCTTTCTATTCTACGCTAATTATATTATACAAAATTAGTGTGAATTACGAAGTAATATGCACTATTTTGCAGAAAATACTGTAATATTAAAATAAGGGTTAGTATTAATGATATCAACGTGTTCCTGTAATAGGGCACACCTGCAAATCCATATGTCCCTATCTTCGGAACATGGATCCACCTTTCTGATAATAGGGACTGTACTCGAGTGTCTATACCGTATACACATCACGTTATACACATCATCTAATGCCAAGATGGAAATTAAGTTAATTCATAAAATACAGGAGCAAAATCAAATGTACTCTACAAAAAGTTTCTTTTGTACTATGATGAAGCTTATAAAAGCATTTTATTTTGATGTATCCTTAGTTGTTAGCAGATGCTTGAGAACATTGTTTTAAAATATGTGCAAACTTGCTACTTTAGTTTTTTTATATCTTTTTTTTAATTACTAAATTTAACTTATAAAAATTGTTTTTAATTCGGGAAAGATAGGAATTTCAAAATATATATTTTAGAATTTGCAACGTAAAAGCTATTATCGAGTTGAAATCAATTCAAATTTAAAACTCCTATCAAATGTTGTTCTGGAACATGTACTTTTACCTTATCTTGTCTGTATTTATTTATTACGGAGTATGTATTTATTATATTTATTATTTATTTATTATTCATTGGTTTTTTTTTTCACTAATTTTAATCTTAAATATTAATTACAGAATAAGAAAATCAAAAAGAATTTTATTTTTAAACATCCGTTTTTCTTATTTACCTAAATGTTATGTACAAATTTTTAACGTTAGTGAGTAAAACAAACGAAAAGTTATGCTAAAAGTTATGCTAAATTGAAACTATTTTACTTTTTATGTTGTTTTCAGGATGCAAGAAAGATCGCTTGTGACACGAGTTTGGTCCAGGCAACGGCCAGCATGGAGCCCATTGGTCGAATACAAATGCGGACAAGACGGACTCTCCGTGGTCATTTAGCCAAAATTTACGCCATGCATTGGGGAAGTGATTCAAGGTACTTTTTTTTGTTGGTTGTTGTGTATAAAAGAAAAAAAGAAATGGTATTTATGAAAAGGTATTCTTACTTTAGACCGTTTTACATCTAGTGGCCCCTAAGGCCAAAATCAGCTAAAATAAATTAAAAAATATAGTTTAAGCAATATACAATCTATATATTATAAATATACACTATTTCTGAAGAAATGGCCCAAGACTTAATCTGTAGACCAATTTTACTCACCAACAGAGATATCGCATTTTCAATTTTTTGACTTGTGCGCAGTTTTTGAGAAGAATATTCAAATGGATTTTCATGGGACGGGTTCTAAATTAATTGAAATTTATGGATTTTGGCATTGACAAATTATTTGCTGAAGAAAATCTTATATTTTCAATTTTTGTGCCATAATTGCATAAATTTCAAATAATTCAGGCCCCGTCTCATGAAAATTCATTGGACATTCTTCTCAAAAACTGCGCTCCAGTCAAAAAATTGAAAATGCTATGTCATTGAGTAAGTCATAGTCATAGTCATAGTAGTAGCGGGGACGGTCAGCAGCCTTCCTAACACTCAGGCCGGGGTCCATTGTGCTATACCCCTGGTTTATGACCCACTGCCCACCCTTGCCTTGATCAGTCCGATTGCTTTACATATCGATGCCAGATCAAGCTCCCTAAGGTCGTGTGGTTCCAGGAAGAACAGTCCCCAAACCCTCCGTCTGATTGCTACCATCACTGGCCAGCGACACAGAAGGTGAGCTGAGGTCTCCTCCTCTTCCCCACATCTTCTGCACCGATCCGTATTTACGAGACCTAACCTGTATAGATGGTGTCCGACCTCACAGTGGCCTGACAACCATTCTACCGCTGCTTTGATGCTCCTCCTGGGGAGACTTAGGATCTCTTTACTCCAAGCGGTTGGAGCCTCTTCCCCCAACAGGTGCCTCGCCTGTCTGTAGTTTTCAAGCGCTGCCATTCCTCTGCCGCCTTCGCCGTTGTCCAACTGCCAAGGGCCCCTTTCAACACACTCTCTATCATTGGTACCCAGCGGTACAGCGCCCGGCATGAAGTCGCGCCCCTTTTTGCCAATCGATCCGCCTTTTCGTTACCGATTACTCCCGCGTGCCCTGTTACCCAATACAGAGTGACCCTGTTCACGGAGGATAGCCTATCTAATGCTACCCTGCAGCCCCACGCCTCTTCCGAGCGAAACTCCGCAGCTCCCACCACCCGAAGTGCCGCTTGGCTATCCGAGCAGATGGTGATCCGCTTCCCCTCTAACCCGTTCGAGGTCATGGTTTCTGCGCATTCCCTTATTGCTCTTACCTCTGCCTGAAAAACGGTGGCATGCGAGTCCAGTCAAAGAACAAGCTCAGTCGTGCTTCCCTTTAGCCATGCCGCCGCCACTGTACCTACCTCACTCTTAGAGCCATCCGTGTACCAGACCAGGTCCTCCCGGTTGCGGGCATCCTCTACGCAATCTGTTCTTACAGGAATGGTCACCTCAAAGTTCCTGCCAAAAGCAAACCTTTTAGGTGCCCTATCCCTACCAATCGTTATCAGATCCTTTCCCACGACATCCACCAGCTCCCCGTCCCAATGTTGCCATCTTCTCAGCTCACTTAGAACTCGTGTTTCTGCTCTGCAGGCCTCCGCCTTGACCACCAGTCTCAAAGGCGGAATGCCAAGCAACCTCTCCTTGGCTCTCACGGGTACTGAAGCACGCGTTCCCGTGATGTCCCTGAGCATCAGGTTCTAGATCGAGTCCAGTACCCTAGTTCCTCCCTTTCGCTCACATCTAGCTACCCAGGCTATAGCCCCATGAAGCAACCTGGGGCGCAGCACAGCGGTAAAGAGCCCCAGGATCATGTGCGGCCTGAGGCCCCACGTGAAGCCAAAGACCTTGCTACACGCCCAGTAGGTGGCTATGAACCTCCTTCTAACCGCTCCCAGGTGCTCCGCCCAATTCAGTTTCGAGTCAAAAATAATGACTCCCAAATACTTCGCCTGTTTTGAGATCGACAAGCTCTCTCCAAACAACCGAATTTCCCCTAGCGGCTTTACTTTATACCAATACCGTTTCGTCATCTGCCGTGACCAACAATAGCAGATGATCCGCATAGGCTTGAGTATAAAAATCCGCCTCATTTAACCTTTGTAAGAGTTCGTCCAGGGCCAAAGCCCAGAAGGTCGGAGAAAGGACCCTCCCCTTGCGGACATCCCTTACTCACGTATCCTTCCGCCTCTTTGGTCTCCCACCCTGCAATGACTCTTCGCCATCGCAACAGTGCTCGTATCCATCTCTCAATGCCACTGGATACACCATGCGCCCTTGCACCCTTGCAAATGCATTCCGCGGTTGTGAAGTTAAAAGCTCCCTCCACGTCCAAGAAAGCTCCCAGGACCATTCCCCTATTCCTAATTCCTAATTCATCTGCTTATGCGCTCCGTTGCTCCGTGCAGAGCAGAGTCCACCGACTTACCCACCTGATACGCGTGCTGCGTGGTCCATCTCTGATGAAACGGTCTACCAGTCTCTCCAGTGTTTTCAAGATAAAGAACGTAAGACTGATAGGTCGGTAATCCTTTGCCACCTCGTGTGTATGCCTTCCCGGTTTGGGTAGGAACACCACGCGTGCCACCCTCCATGAAGCGGGAGTGTGGCTCCACTTAATACTCGCCTTGAAGATGACGGTGAGAGGTTTCAGACGCTCATCCAAACCGCACTGAATAAGGGCCGGGAATATCCCGTCCTCCCCAGGCGTCTTGAATGGTTCGAACGTGTTCACCGCCCACCTGATCCTGTCCGTCTGGACTACTTGCTCTGCATCCGCCTCAAATTCTGCACTCCCCACCTCGCTGATCCCATTCTCTGGTGGCTCAAGGGCTATACCCGGAAAATGTGTGGTCAGCAGGTGGTCCAGTGCCTCTCCGCTGCTTCCTGTCCATTGTCCCGATGGGAGCTTAATCAGCCCCGTTCTGTTCTGGCTAGAAGTCTGCCGAGCCTCACAGTATCCGAGATACTGCTCATCTCCTCACAGTACTTCCTCCACCCTTCCTTTTTTACCTGTTCAATGACTTTCTTGTACTCCCTCTGAACCGACCCGGAGAGTCTTCTCATTTCTGGTTCTCCTCGATCTGTTGAAGAGACTCCTGACCTCTTCCGATGCTTAATGAGCGAGTCATTCCACCAGGGGGCCCCTCCGGTCAATTCCCTTGCCTTCAGGTTGCAGCTGCTCTCGAAAACTTGAGTTATCTTTTCTTCCAAGAACACCGCCGCCCTGTCGACATCCTCAACTGAGTCGAGCTCCTGTGGGAAATTCTCTAGCTCCACCGCCAATGTCGCTTTGTACTCCGCCCAGCGAGTTCTCCTCGGATTTCTCCATTGTGTCACCTGCCGTACCATTCCACCAACTTCGAAGCAAACGAGGTTGTGGTCCGACATAGATACCTCACCCGAGACTCTCCAACCGTTGATCCACGCCCACACACCTCTGGAGGCGATTGTTATGTCAATCACTTCCTCCCGGATCCTATTCGTGAATGTGGGTTCCCGCCCCCTATTCAGTATGTCGAGATTTGTTCCTGAGATAAACTCTAGAAGAGCTTCCCCTCTACCATTGCAGTCCGAGCTACCCCACACCGTATGGTGCGAATTAGCATCGCATCCCAAAATGAGATGTTTGCCTTGCCGCTCGTAGTCCCCTATTAACTCCCTCACCAGTGCCGGAGGTGGCTCTTCCCTAACATCGTAGGGAAAATACGCTGACCTCACGACCAGCTCCACCGTTTCGCCGGTACTTCTCCTAACCCAGACTACTGCCGTTGCAAGATCTTTATCGCAGTACCTGGGCCAGGCCTCACCGGTCACGCCTTTGAGAACCACACAGGCTCTAAGTGGGTCCCCGGCTGCACGAATAAGTTTACCATAACTTCCAAGACCCGCTACCCTCCCCTTGCTGACCTAGGGTTCCTGGATCAGTGCTATGCCTGTGTGCACTTCCGCGAAACGCATAGCCAATACCGCTGTAGCTCTTCTGCAGTGTTGCAAGTTAATCTAGGTGAAGGGGATAGTTGAGTTAACCATATTTGCTGTCCCCGAGTTCCCTCCACCCCGCGCGCCCCTCTTGCCCCCCTTAAACATCAATAGCCGATGTTACCACTCCTTCTCCTGTGGAGGAGGCGTCCACTTGCATGGGCGCCTCCGCCCGGTCCTCTGCCTGCACCACCACTTCCTTAGCGGTCCTGATGGTGCAGTGCGCCCATGCCGACCCGCAGAAGGGTCTGAATTTGATTTTCCTAAGAGAATCAACATCAGACCCCTCCAGCAGGGCGTACACCGCCGTTTCAATCCTCTTTTTCATTTTATCCTCGACCTCTCTGAAGCCGAGGACCTTCCACTTCCCAGCTTCCAGTGTTGGATTCTGCTTCTCTAGGCGCCTCCTCACGACCTCAGGGGTGTATTTCCCCGGGACGTAAATCACCGCCATAGCCAGCTTCTGGGGCTTGCCAGAATCTACCACTCTCAGCTGGGCTCCTTTCGAAGGTTTCAGTTTGCTGACGACTTCCGTCAGTCACGCTTTGTCCTCCTGACTGTTGCAGTGGAAGACTTGCGCCCCTCTCTGCCACCAATTGTCCAGGAACCGTGGTATATGGTGACCCTCGTACTCGCCAATAGCCGAATCCATCGCGGTCACCACGGCCCCCCCCCCCTGTTCCTCGCTGAGGCGCCCCTCCGGGTAATCCGCAGGGATGACGGCCAGCTTAAAATCACTGGCCATCGCCCTGCTATAATCCATCGTGGCCCCTTCGTGGGCCTGTCTCTTAACCTCCCTCGGGGTGGAGGTATCCGAATGATACCTCTTTCCCGGTGTCATCGGCGCCCCGTCGTCTGAGCAGCCCTCTCCGGAGGTCCTCCTATGTCGGCGCCATGCCGCCCCCGAGGGATTCTTCTTATGCTTCTTACCTGTCGTACCTTTTTCCGATGGGGGACAGACCCCGGATTTGGCGATGGCGGTATTGGTGCCCAAAAGTGCACTCACCGGTCCATCGTCTCCTACCGGAGCCATCCCCCCGGACGGAGTAGCAGTGTGAGCAACGCCGGTATTGCCGATGGCCAGCAGATGCTGCCCGGACGCCCTGACGTCCACTACCTGTCGCCCCCTCGGTATTGCCAGCCGATTGACCAGACGCCCGAATGGTAGATGCATTTTACGATTTCCGATGCCTCGTACCTTTGTTGAGGGCTAGGGAGCCCAACCTTATGGGTTGACACATTTGTACTTTTTTCTTCTTTCTCTTTTTTCATTTTGGGTATGTAGGTGGGCGGAGGTGGGTCTGTATGTGTAGGTGGTCGGCTTAGCCCCCCATCCACAGCCGAGCATAAGGGGAACGAGAAAACGCCCTACGGACGCCACCCAGGCCGAAGGCGTGGCCTCGGACAGAGCCCCCCCCCCCCCCTCACGCTGCATGGCCCTATCTGGATGCCATCCAGCACTGCTACACAAGGGGAGATTTTAAGATTTTACACCGGCTGATAGGGCAGCCAGAGCAGATTGGCTAGATCGCTCCGGGCCCATGTACTATCCGGCGGCCTGGGAGTGTCTTCCCCAGTTTTAGGCTGTACCCTCGCCCTTGCCTCGAAAATAGCGCCCTTCAGTGCCCTCGCCACCTGCCCGGTCGCAGAGGTAGGTAACCCGCAGTGTGTGTGTGTCTATGGTGTTTGTGGAAAGTGTACATTCGTGTGAAACGGGATCACCTCCCCGATGCCCGTTGGTGGTTTGATGCACCCAGCCAGAGTAAACCACCACAGCCACGACTGGGGGGCTGCTTCTTGGTCGACTGAGAGGGCTGCTGTCCTCCCTCGGATTCGGCCAAGGCGGTCTTGTTCTGGAGAGCTGCCCCTACATCCGCTTAGACTGGTATCCCTCGATACCGCCTCTCAATCGCCTGGACTGACCCCTACCGAGGTCGCCTCATTCATACAGAACAAGATCTTTCAGAACCCGAGCCTTACACAGTCTAAGCCTCCCCACCAGGTCACGCACCTAAATCCAGCTACGCGACACTTGTCAAGGTCCTGCAGCCCCTAGGGGAGGTGTCATTGACTAAAATTGGTCTACAAATTCAGTCTTTGGTCATTTTAAGAAATAGTGTATACTTATATACTAGGGGGACTTCGCCCCCTGCTCACTCCGCTTGCCAACCCCCATTTTTATAAATAAATATTAATAATAATACATAAAGATAATCTGCTATTAAATAATATCATGAAACATTTATTTTTTCTTTTTAATTTTCTATAAATGTTTTTTAAAAAAATTGTTCTTGAACAATTATTAATTTAGATATTAAGTATATTTATATTTAACAAAATAATGCATAATATATATGTAGTTCATTACGGCAGCTCTGATTTTATTTGTTATTTATTGATTATAAACTAATTTTTCAGCAAAATCCAGTAATATTTCAATTCTTGTCCGCCATTTTGGGTCTGCTATTTTGAATTTTCAAAATCAGAGCTCAGATTCATAATCAACGAATCCAGAGACCCCTAAATACAATTTTTAGTTAAATCCCGTATTATTTAAATATTTGTCCGCCATTTAGAATTTTTAAAATCTGAGCTTAGATTCGTCATCAGCGAATCCAGAAATCCCGTATATACAATTTCCAGCAAAATCCAGTAATATTACAATATTTGGCCGCTATTTTGAATTTTTAAAATCTATGTTCAGATTCGTAATCAGCGAATTCAGAAATACCGTATATACAATTTTCAGCAACATCGAGTAATATTTCAATATTTGTTCGCCATTTTAAATTTTTAAAATCTGAGTTCCGATTCATAATCAGTGAATCCAGAAACCCCCTATATACAATTTTTAGCAAAATCCAGTAATATTTCAATATTTGGCTGCCATTTTGAATTTTTAAAATCGTAGTTCAGATTCATAATCAGTGAATCCAAAAACCCTCTATATACAATGTTTAGCATAATGCAGTGATATTTCATTTTTGGCCGCCATCTCGGTTCCACCAATTATAATTTTTAAAATTTGAGTTATAAAATATGGGTATATACCTCCGTATATACCCATACCCACTTATTTCCTCTTACCCCCACCACCATCCACCTTCCCCTCTTCAACTTTCCATTCTCACTTAAATTAATAAAGAATGATAAATGTTATCTATTTTACTTGACTCTACCATTAAATTTACATTATTCCGATTCCTTAGAATGTGAATACTTTCAAGACTTTCCCTCTTATATTTATTCTTAATCCCTTGTTCCAAAATATCCACACTCCCAAAATCGAAAGAATGCAAACTATTTAACCAATGTTCTTTCAAAGCCGATGTAAAATTTGTACTACTTAAACTGTATTGATGTTCATATATTCTCTTCTTCAAATATCTACTCGTTTGACCAACATAACATGCATTACAATCCCTACAATTAATTTTATAAACTACTCCCGATTTTAAACATTTATCATCCTTGTCTTTACGATTACTAAATAACCTTTCTAAATTATTATCGTTTCTAAAGAAAACTTGAATATTATTTACTAAAAACCCTTTTAATCCTTTGCGACAAACCTCTAACATATGGTAAACTAAAATATGCGTTCTTTCCATTTCTATTCCTTGTTAGATTATCTGCCCGCTTCTTCAATCCACCATTATAAATTTCCCACACTCTCTCTTCAATCATTTTATCAATACATTTTACCGGATAACTATTCTTAATAAATGTTTCTCTAACTAAATTTAAATTCTTTTCCCTAAAATCTTTATGTGACAATTTAATCGCTCTGTAAGTTGGTTTTTCAGCCAATTATTTTTAAAAGATATATTGATGACATTTTTGCAGTTGTACCTAAATGTTTTGTGGATGATATGGTGGATGTGTTTAATTCTATCCATGATAGAATAATTACATTCACAAAAGAGGTCGGGTCAGATAATCATTTGAG
This sequence comes from Torymus aiolomorphi, assembly GCA_036365515.1. Taxonomy (NCBI): domain Eukaryota; kingdom Metazoa; phylum Arthropoda; class Insecta; order Hymenoptera; family Torymidae; genus Torymus; species Torymus aiolomorphi. The sequence goes on from CM070876.1 coordinate 72,681,843, forward strand.
TTTTTTTAGATATTAGAGTCATTAGAGTTAATAATAATAGAGTGAAATTAGATTGGTATAGAAAATCTACATGGTCAGGTAGATTTTTAAATTTTGATTCTCACCACCAATTCGGAAACAAGACAGGTGCGATCAAAGGTGTCATTGACAGAGCGATTAAATTGTCATATAAAGATTTTAGGAAAAAGAATTTAAATTTAGTTAGAGAAACATTTATTAAGAATAGTTATCCGGTAAAATTTATTGATAAAATGATTGATGAGAGAGTGTGGGAAATTCATAATGGTGGATTGAAGAAGCGGGCAGATAATCAAACAAGGAATAGAAATGGAAAGAACGCATATTTTAGTTTACCATATGTTAGAGGTTTGTCGGAAAGGATTAGAAGGGTTTTTAGTAAACATAATATTGAAGTTTTCTTTAGAAACGATAATAATTTAGAAAGGTTCTTTAGTAATTGTAAAGACAAGGATGATAAATGTTTAAAATCGGGAATAATTTATAAAATTAATTGTAGGGATTGTAATAGATGTTATATTGGTCAAACGGGTAGATGTTTGAAGAAGAGAATATATGAACATCAATATAGTTTACGTAGTACAAATTTTACATCGGATTTGAAAGAACATTGTTTAAATAGTTTGCATTCTTTCGATTTTGGGAGTGTGGTTATTTTGGAACAAGGGACTAAAAATAAATATAAGAGGGAAAGCCTTGAAAGTATTCACATTCTATGGAATCGGAATAATGTAAATTTAATGGTAGAGTCAAGTGAATTAGATAACATTTATCATTCTTTATTAATGTCAGTAAGAATGGAAAGTAGGAGAGGGGAAGGTGGATGGTGGGGGTAAGAGGAAATAAGTGGGTATGGGTATGTAAGGTATATCGCGGGATTTATTTCAGTCTCTGAGGAGGAGCCGGAGCGGGCTCGCAACGTTGGGCAATTGGGCAATTTGGTGGTGGGGGGCAGTCAGATAGTCCTTTGCTAATAAAGTTTTTTTTCCAGGTTTTAATTAAGTTTTTATTTCAGATTCTGCGGGGGTGATTATAAACACGGACAATCTGACTGCCATAAATATTAATTATTTTAATTTAATTTATAAGACTGTAGGACCTATGGAAAAATTCTCATCAGTTTTATAAACTAATTTCGATATACTATAATAAGGATGTCTTACTAAACGTTGAGGTTTTGATTTATAAATTCTCCATAATAGGATGTGAATAATTGAAAATTAATATTTGTGTAATTTTAGAAATAACGAATATAATCCGAATATCGATACTTTCTTATTTATAGTTATGGTTTTACGAGAACTTCTTCTATTATCTATTTTACAAAAGATCTTAAACGTATAAAAGTGAGAGAGACAAATTTGTTCAAGAGTTAATTAAGCATTATGTTAATAACCTAAAAGCTTAAACAGGGAATTTACTATATATAAAAGTTTTAATTCATGACTCAGATAACACGGTTTCATAATTATAAACTAATCTCTCGAATTGAGATGGTTAAAATATATAAGAAAAACGAGAATACAAAAATATAAGATTATAAGAAATTTACATATTTCTTGAATACATTTCAAATTTAATTTGTATCATGGGTAAAGTTAAAAGAAGAATATTTTCTATTGTTATTTAACATGAAATAGTTTAAGAGTACGATCACAGAATAATCATCTAAGAGAAAAATAATGCAGGCGTGGGTGGTAGAAAATGCTAGAAAGCGAGAGAGACGAGAACAGACGCCCTTGAATGTAACTACAGGGTTTCCCCGGTATATTGGTTTTGGAGTGGTTGGGAAATTTCTAAGCGTGCTCGCGTTCGAGAAAGTTATCGCTTGCAGATGTTGGAGTCTTAGCTTAGGCCTTGGCAAAGCGAAAAAAGACCTTTTTTTATCACATGTTCTACTCGGAAACCTTGAATCAGGCCAGTGTTTACCGAGGTTATTTTAAAAGAAACGAAGCGAGGAAAAACTTTACGACATGCGGCGAAGAAGGAAGCTTACTTCGAAATTTTTGCGTTTGAGATTTTCGTGTGACCGAAAATTTTGGACCTGGATTTAAAAAATTTAGAATTACTTTCTGCTTTGCATTTATTTGATATTTTAATTTATAAAGGTTTTAAAATTTTTTGAACTAAACCATATCTTAAATTCGATTAAACTTGTTGTTTTTATTTTTTTTTTTAATAATTAAGATTAAAAATGGCCGTATGTAACACTGCCATCAATCATCTCTAATTGATATTGACACTAACCCTGAGTCCGCCTTCGTCTCAGTTAATTTCGCTAACACAAACTTTTTAATTGCAGCGGTTTATATCAATTCTGGCACTGACGTCCTTCCTTTCAACAGCTTCCTCACAAAGCTTGAAGTCTTGAAAATGCGCCTCCCATCGCACTAGACTGTAATATGTGGAGACTTATATTTGAAGAATATCTGTTGATCTATCTCACCACTATCCTTCCACTGAATGGACTATGTGTCCCCGGCTGGACTTCAATGTGCAAACCGCACTCGTCAAACTTCAAGCTACTTGGGCACAGCCCAAGTAATCCCACCTCACCCATCCGAGGGATATATACCTTAGACCTGTTGTCTACCTCGCATCCACATGCTTAAATAGAAGATTGACAGGAATCCACCTTGCCGTATGACTCTCATCAAATTCTAGCTTGGATCGTACATAGTCGTGCTAGTTCAAGTGATACAGATAGGCGCAGATTTATTTTTAATGTGTGTTGTGACGTAGATGCGACTCCGCACACACTTGCGCACATAAAGTACACGAAGAAACACACATGCCTACCGAAGGAGCAATTGCAACACACACATACATACTTAACACGGCCAGTCGAAGCGAGCAGCTAGGCGGCACATGAGAGAGAGAGAGAGAGAGAGAGAGAGAGAGAGAGAGAGAGAGAGAGAGAGACGCGACACGACGCGACGGAAAATTGGAGCACGGCCGAAGATTCGGCGCGCGCGACCGGCAGTCTGGCCCATAACGCCATCCGATAAGCCGGCCTCACCCGCATCAGCTAGAAGCGGGGAGCGGGAGAGAACGACGGTGATAAGTGACACAGCGATTACCGCAAGGCTACGGGACATCGACGCTCTGGAGAGAGGGCAGCCACCGAGCCTCCATCTCCCGTGCGCCACCGCAGCCGATCGCCCCGGTACTCGTCGCAGCAGACCAAGTCGCCCATCGTCGGAAAGAGCTGAGAGGGACTACGCACGCACGGTGAGCCGTGACGCTGCAGCCCCCGGCCCCCCTGCCTTCGCCACATCGACGATGACCGCGACGAGCATCGAGTTGTCACCACGACATCGAGCCCGCTGATGCAAGCCACCCCGGCGCACCTAAGCCCCGTGAGTCGAAGCTTTGTACACGCTGGCGGATACGACACTCGTCGTCTGACCTCTCTTTCTATCGCGATCACGGACGCGAGGTGCTTCAGGCCTCACACGTATAGCCTCAAGCCCCTCGCCTCTCGCTGAAAGCTGCGCCGAGCCTAGACCCATACACACCCACACTCACACACATACCCTTGCGACAGACATTGCGCGGCGAGCGCACAAGCGCGATTTGTTGTATATCGCGATAATCGTTGAAGGCAAACGCGCTCTCGGAGCGCGTGAATAAGCAACGGTGTGCAACTGAATAAAGGACTACTACTAGTAGATCCGCATACAGATGGTGATTATTTGCGTGTATCATACTCTGCTTTTCCTAGTGAGAAGATTGCATGCTTTTTCAGAGAGAATCATCGTAGCAGCAACCCAGGCTTTCTCCTAAGCTGCTAACGGGGACCCACGACGCCCAGCCGGGTAGAGGCGATTGGCCCACGACTCCCCCGTCTCTTTGTGCTCTGGCACTCTGACCGCGCGAGCTCTCGGCCTGGTGAAAGCGCACAACAGGGTTGGTACAGTTATTCATTGCACGTGCGCGGTGGTCGGAATGCCACGTCACAGTGTACTTATGGTGTATTGGTCAGGTTGTTAGCGGATGTGGACTGGGGTCGAGTGCTAGCTAGCGAGGATATCAATACATGTGTAAATAATTTTTATGACGTTGTTGGTAGTATTATCCATAATAATGTTCCGCTATCTGACAATGGATCCAGTCGACATCCGCCGTGGCATAATGCAGATATTAGATCTCTTATCTATGAAAAGAAGGCAGCGCATGTAAAGTGGATGGGATCCAATAGTATTCCCGATTACATTAAGTTTAAGGAAATCAGGGCTAGATGCAGTAGAGCATCCAGAAGCGCGTACAAATGTTATGTTGCCCCTACAGAAGAAACCATCAGACTTAACGCGAAATCTTTTTGGGCGTATGTTAAGAAGCTAAAAGCTGACAACACGATACCGACTAGTATGTATCACTCAGGCTCTATTGCGGATAACAGCGTCAGCGTATATCAAATGTTTTTCAACTATTTTGGCTCTATATAGCACGCTCTCTGGATGATATAGACATCACAGAATGTGTTAATAGGTTAGAGTTGTTAGAGTTAAGAGAGGAAGAAGTGTATAAAAGTGTTAGTGACCTTGACAACAATGTTAATCCAGAACCAGATGGCATCCCTGCAATTCTCATCAACAAATGCTGGGCATCTCTCAAGACTCCAATTCTCTCTATTTTTAGAAAATTACTATCACTGGGCTCCTTTCCCAGTCTGGAAAAGTGCCTATATTTTGCCTATCTTCAAATCGGAGGATAGGCGCTGCATTTCGAATTACAGAACCATCTCCATTCTATCGACATCATCAAAGATTCTGTATTGTGTAGTTGTTCGCAAGATCGCTGAGTTTGTAGAGTCTAAAATAGTTGAACAGCAACACGGTTTTACTAAAGGTAAATCTACCGTTATCAACCTCCTAATTTTTAACAGCGCAGTCAACGCAACCTTTGAGAAGAGTGCATAAGTCGATACTATTTATATTGATTTCTCGAAAGCTTACGACTCAATAAACCATGGTAGTCTGCTCCAAAAGCTGTGGAACACTGGGATAAGAGGTGCTCTCCATGGATGGATAGGTTCGTATCTACAAAATCGTACTCAATCGGTGCGGGTACACAATCGTATCTCTGATAGCACCTTCATTTGATCGGGCGTCCCGCAGGGCTCACATTTAGGACCGCTACTGTTTGTCGTTTTTATCAATGACATTGGCATATCAGTGAAGTTTTCATCGTTTCTAGTGTACGTAGATGATGTGAAGATTTATCGTGTTATCCAAAATCCGCGGGATGCTTTGCTTCTTCAACGTGATATGGACAACCTTCACGGCTGGTCCGAAGCGATCGGTCTGGCTATGAACCAGGAGAAATGCAAAAACCTATCGTATCATCGTTCGAGGGCAAGTATCGCTTTTGACTTCATGCTGGGTAACACAAAGCTACCTAGAGTTGAGTCCACCTTGGTGTCCTTCATGTACATTCGCTAGCTTATGAGGAGCATATTCAGAAGGTCAGAGTTGAAGCCCTGAGACTGCTCGGGTCTATTAGACGCACTACAGTAGACTTCAGCCAAGCTGGGTCCCTGCTACATCTGTACAAAACCATAATACTACCTCACCTGACGTATGCGTTAGTTATCTGGTCTCTGTGTTTCCAGGATAACTTTAAGCTTCTTGAAAGTGTACAACATAGGCTACTACTGATCATGGTAGTTAAATCAGGCCGACCAATGCATCACTTTGATCATGACTACTCTCCATTAATGTCATTGTATAACCCATGTTCCATCCAGTCTCTTCATTCCTACTATGACCACATCTTTGTTTATAAAATTCGCAACAATTACTTTTCATCCCCTGAAATCAACTCTGCTTTTATATGCCGTGAACCTCCATACGAACTTAGATAATTTACTGTTTTAAAGGGGAGTACTCATACCTTAGTGTGCCTGTGTAAAGCTCCGGTCCCCAGATTCTGAAAGATCTGGAACGCGTTACCGAGAAGAATCCAGGTCTTACCGTCTCAGTTTATTTAAGCGCAGCATGAGAGTGCATCTTACTCTATAGATCTCGTCGAGTCTAGGCATTGTATTATTTTGCTAACTACTAGTTAACTTATTATATCGTACAGTTTATACACAGAATAATATTATATTATATTATACTCACTAATTGTTAACCGTTACATATTGCGAGCACCACCGAAATTTTATTAAATATACACTATATAAATTTGTTTGTAAAAGGACTTAAGTCCGTATATATCAATAAATAAATAATCTGCCCGATCCCCACAGGCCATGATACCCAAAAATGATTATTAAAAACATTTTTGTTTTATACAATCCTACCGAGAGAATGGCGTGAATAGATTAAAATGGGGCTCTGAACATTAGTATTAGTGAGGGTGGTTTTAACGCAATTATAAGCTCGAGGACAAAAATCAGAAACACATATCGAATATTTTATGATCCTTTTTCAAGTCATATAACCATAAAAATTATTTATTATTATTTTCTATCTGAAACTGATGAGCTTTTGATGCTAAAAAATTCTATTTTGATGAATTCGTGGGTAGTTTTAACTAACGGGTTGGCATAAAAAAAAACACGTGTAAAAATATTTTTTAATACTCTATCCACCAACAAAGTTTCATGAAAATTGGTGATTCACATAAACCTGCCTCTTCATGTAAGTAAGACGGTTATTTAAACAATTTTTAAACCCAAGTAGTCGGGGGACGCGAGGACCACGTATATAAGTTACGTAGACGTGTGAAACTAAGCAAGGCAATTCTTTAAAAAATTCTTAAACCGAAGTAGCTCGGAGACGCGAGGTCCACGCAAATAAGGGAGTTACGTAGACGCGCTACAGTACGCAAGACAATTATTTAAATCTTCTTGAACCCAAGTAGCCAGGAGACACTTGGTACACGCAAATAAGGGAGTTACATAGTCGTGCTGTCGGTTATTGGACGATTATTTGAATAACAACTAATTATTTCAATATTCTCGGCTACTTGGGTTTAAAATTATTTAAATAAATGCCTTGCTTAGTGTTGTATGCTTAGTAGTATGGCCTCGATATCTCGGAAACGGCTGGAGCAACAAAATTGGGATTAGCTTAACAAATTAGCAACAAAATATTCGACAGTAGTTTGTTGAATTGCTCAAGATTTAAAAACATTACGTAAGTCTGGTGATGGCCAAGTACCGCCAATAGGCGCCATTTTGATATTCGAGATTTGGGACCTAGCGTACATTGAAGCAACAAATCTGTCTGTTAGCAGCAATAGCGTTTTAGGACCAAATGAGAAGTTTGTCGAGAAGTGTGGATTGTTTGGATTTTGAATATGAATCCATTTAACTTATCCCCAACAGCATTTTATTCTGTCTAATGTATGATAAAAATGTACATTAACAAATGCCCTTACAATAAGAGGAAAGGAGCTCTGGCATTTGTTTTAACAATGAATGTATAAAACAGCAATAATGCAAATGTCGCAAGTAATTCAATATATTCAGGTAATAACATTTTGTTAAATGAATCATTTGACTAAATTCTTCATATTTTACATAAATTATGTGTATTTTAACAATATAAGTCATTGGATATATATTTGTTGTAGCGCTAACAGTGGTTAAAGGTAAAATATGTTAAATATTGTTAAAATTTTGATTTTTTTTTTAAATTAGAATGGCTCGCCACGTTTTTCAGTGAAGGTGTTAGGGTCTATCACTCCACAGGGGTTCATTGTGTGGTATTACCTACAACCTCTGCGAGTTTTAAGGGAATTGGAGTTCCGGAACTCTGAGCCTCTAGTTAGAATTAAATGAATCTCTACATCCACCAAAAGGTCAAAACGAAGAAGAAACCACCTCCAAGATTTGAAGACTGCATCATGCAAGCAGAAGAGGTAGACTTCAAGAGCCCAAGACGTGGAAGGAAGCTACGGCATCTCAAGACAAAGATAAATTGGTAGAAGCCTTGCAAGAATAAATTCATTCGCTAATTCTAAACCATACTTGGACTCTACTGGACGCTCCCAAGGATAAGCAAGTAATAGATCTTAAATGGGTTCTCAAAATAAAAAAAACGAACATGGAGGGACAGACAAATACAAGCCCACACTAATGACTGGAGGCTTTATGCAGGAACCTTATATGGACAGTGGAGAAACCTACTCCCCCATTATAAGGTACACTAGTATTCGATTTTTACTTACAAGAAGTGTATCTCAGATCCGGGTCATGGATCCTCACCAGCTTGCAGGATCTTTCTTCTTTTACCTAAAAATGAAAGCCCGTGCGATGCTAGACACTAACGCTTTGAGGATTCTGAGATACAAGCCAAAATATACATAAAATGGACGATTTTCGGTTATGACATGACAGGATTTGATTTTACACATAAATGGTAAATACAAAAGTTGTAGATAATATTTAAACGAAACTTTTTTCTCTTAAACATTTTTATGTAAAATCAACTCCTGACGAGTTAGACTCATAAAAGCGATCTTAAACGCTTAAATATACATAAAAATATACGATTTTCGGCTATAACTTGACAGGATTTGTTTTTACACAAAAATGTTAAATACAAAAGTCGTAGATAATATTTAAGCAAAACTTTTCCTCCATTTAACATTTTCATGTACAATCAATTCCTGACGATATAAACCTATAAACACAATTTTTAACGTGTTAATACACCTTATATAGTCAATTTTCGCTTATTAACTTTAACAGAATTCGATTTGACACAAATATTACATACGGTGGCTATAAATAAGATTGGAAAAATCAATATCACATTTCAAAAATGATATAATTATAAAAATATTGTAACGCGTGCACGAGTTAGGGAATTCGAGATTCGAATTACCTAACTCGCGAAGCTGCTACGGCTTTATGCGAGTCACGGCAGCCATCTTCGTGTCTGCCGTCGTGCCGGGAACTTCTCTCCAGCGTGTCTCTCGTAAGTTACCTCGTCCGCGCCGTCCTATCTTTTTAGAGTTACCGTGAGTGTAGTGGAGGCGCCGAGATAGTGTATACTTGTGAAAGAGAGACAGAGAGAGAGCGATCCCGAGCCGCGTGAGCCACACGAGACAGCGAGCGAGGAGCCGGCAGCCAGCCCGCCTGCCGACCCGATATGGGGAGTAAGAGAGAGAGAGAGAGAGAGAGAGAGAGAGAGAGAGAGAGAGAGAGAGAGAGAGAGAGAGAGAGAGAGACATAGCGCGCATCTACGGTACGAGCGAGAGAGAGCGAGAGAGAGTCGAGTGCACCGGCTGCTCCTTCCAAAAGTATGTCTTATACTCTCATCTCCCGCGTGATTATTGTAAAAGCTCGCACGGAAATCGCCCCGTGCAAGCTTTCTGTGCCGTGTACGTGCGGGTGTGTGTCAGCCCGCCGTACTTGAACACCGCGCGCGAGATTAGCAGCTTCCCCGCGAGCCGTATTGTTCGCGCGTTTGAATATGAACTGTCGCGCGCGAACTAACAGTTTGTTTTAATAAGCACGGGCATTGTGCATGTAATTGTTATTGATTTTAATATACTGTGATATCTAGTTACTCGTCGCGTTGTTCATTACAACCTGTCCTTCTCCCGGATACCGCCGCACAGTGGGACAAAACATCCGAAAAGTCTATTAAATTCGGCTTCACGCGAATTTTGCATAAAAAATGTTCTGGTAAAGAGGATTCTCTTCGTTTTGACATTGTCTAGGAATCACCGTTTTCCTGGGAATCGCATTATCATTTTTTAACATGATTGTGAGTGGGTTTTCCTGATCTGTCGGGAAAATAAATATAATTAAATAATGTAAAGTGCGATCGCGTTAGGAAAATAGCAAAAACATTGTTTATGTATATACAATTGCATTTATATATTATTTTTTACAATTTCTCTGATAGCTTTATGCATTTCATGCATTTACAAGCATATATACTGCAATATATGATTATATATATAATATTTATTTCTTCAACATTTTATGATTAATTATGAGTACATAGAACCTATATGACACACACATACACCCACACACACACACACACACACACACACACACACGCGCGCGCGCGCGCGATCATATACCAATAATTTGAAGTTACTAAACAACCTCTTCGTTAGTTTTTTATCATGTTGTATGTTAAATATATATAAAAATATGCTAATATGCTAATATGTGTGTGTGTGTATGTGTGTGTGTGTATCAGTGTTTGCGTGTTTGTCATACAGGTTCTATATACTCATAATTAATCATAAAATGTTGAAGAAATACATTCTATAGATATTATCTATATATCTATAGATATTTGTATATAATCTTATATATTGCAGTATATATGCTTGTAAAATGCATAAAATGCATATAGCTATCAGAGAAATTGTAAAAAATAATATATAAATCCAATTGTATATACATATACAATTTTTTTGCTATTTTCCTAACGCGATCGCACTTTACATTATTTAATTGTATTTATTTTCCCGACAGATCAGAAAAACCCACTCACAATCAGGTTAAAAAATGATAATGCGATTCCAAGGGAAGCGGTGATTCCTAGACAATTTCAAAACGAAGAGAACCCTCTTTGCCAGAACATTTTTTATGCAAAATTCGCGTGAAGCCGAATTTAATAGACTTTTCGGCTGTTTTGTCCCACTGTGCCCCGCCTCCGCGGGAAAACGACTCCGCCGGTCGTTTTCATATCTGAGCGTAGCGGCCGCGCGCTTTACTCTTCGAGCGCGCGCTTTTCACTCAGCGATCCAATTAGTTGGAAAGCGAAGTTCGCGTGCGATCTTCGCGTTGTTTTCGGGATTCCAGGAGCAGATCCCCGGGCAAGTCATTTTAGTCTGAAACCCGCGGCACCGTGTTCTAGGGCATCGCTGGCCTGTGGCTTGTTGGGATTTTCCCCTACTAGCCATCCCGTTACAATATAATAATAAGATACAAAATTACGTTTGATTACAATGTGAAATAAACAATAGACTAGTTGAAAGCATAATTAAAAAGCGAAGTATCTACTTTTTATTTTTAACAAAATAGCAAATATGCAAACTAAAACATTGTTGATAGCATATTATGCCCTTATTTAATATATATAAATTATGGAATCCCGTATTACAAATTATGGAATAATAGCTTGGAATGGTTTATATACGAATTGTCTTAGACCATTACAAAATCTACAAAATAGAATCATTAAAATTATATACAAAAATACTTTTAATATTGAACAATCATTTTGTTAGGAACTTAATGTTATATAAGTAAATATTAAGGTAATATCATATTTAGAAAGAAAATTTTTGCGTAAAGTATGTGCTATAGATTTTGTAACATGGCAAATTTCCATATATAAAGACTGTAATATTCTGACAGTGTTACAGTGTGGTATGGAAATCTATTAGAAGGGCAAGTCTCACTGGGAAGTCTGCGAAATACATAATGATGTATTTTAATACAACAGACCCCCTGATGTAAGTTCTTATACTCTGGCTAAACTTGTAAATTGATAAGCCGAACTAATCTTACCAATAATAACTACCTACCCATATCGCCTTTAACCACACACACGCAGCACTGTTATGATATCCCTCAGATTTTAATTAGTAGTACTAAATACTACTATTACTAGTATTACTAATACTAAATAGTACCTATCTTCTCACATCTAAGACACTGACACACGAAGATCACTGATAGAGCTGCAGTAGCAGCAATGTGGGGCTGGACCGCCCAGGTTGGCGCTACGTAAGGGACATTCATTTGGTCATGATTATCTATTAGTTAACTGGTAGCCATCCGCTATGTGATTAACCACACCATCTGGGAGGGAATGACTGGGGCAGACCTTCAATCTTTAGCACTGCCAGAGACAGCCTCAGTACAGAAGTCAACACAATACAAGCAGCAAATCAGCTGATAATCTGGGAGCCAAGCGAGGAGGGTCAAGCACCTAAAAAATTCATATCACTAATAAACAGCTGACACAAGAAAACACTACCATACGGAAAGAGAGTCTGCAACCCTCTTTGTTGTTCACTCCCCTCGCTGCACCAGCTATCTGCAACAAAAAGTAGTATCCTCAGCCCACCTATGAAAGAAGTTAGGAACGAGAAAGGGCTTACCAAATCTACTCCCGCCGCCGACCTCACTGCTTCGCACGGAAAAGTCGTTGGGCACGCTGCAGCCTCGTACAAGCGTTCGGGATAACCAATTGATAAGAGCGCGTCCCTCTCATGCTTTAGACGCACGGCTCACTCACATCGGGCGCATGGCGCGCCCCGTATGAGGCTCCCGCAGCACGAAGATGCCGAGGCTGCGGCAGCTCGCTTTGTGGCGTTACAGCAAGCCGGAGCTAATAGTCGTGCCGTTCTCTTTTTTCGCGAATTTTCACGCATTACTGTTAGTTCAAGATGTTAATTATTTTCTGCAGTAAAAATCTTATACAAATGCTGCACAAATGAGTGAGCCGTCGGCTCGTCGCACAGATTATGCGATCATGCAGCGCGCTTAAGGACGCTCTTGCATGAAAATTTACGAACTGGGATATAACATTTTCAATTGTTCAAGATGTGCCGAATCATGTGGTACTTGTATTTTCCCCTATAACCGTGGAAAATTTTGAGAAATTAACGTTTGAAGTTGTCATCTTTTACATGTACTCTTATGGGACGGCGGGAAAAAATAGGTTAAGTCGAGTATTTCTGAAAAGGGATCAAATTTTTTACCAGTAAAAAACATATGGCGTAAAGATTGCGGCTTCCCCTTTCAAACCACACCTTGTAAATTGTACGTAGCCGTGGGAAATTTCCTTTAATTCATGATTATGAACACAAATAGCAGACGACGTGCACGAGAGCGAGAGAGATAGAACGACGTGTTTGGTATAGTTTGTGCTCTCGCTGAGCGCACAAACTGTATTGTCGTGCAAGAGCGTCCTTAAAATTGAGACAGCGGGGCGCCCGCGTATACCCGACTTGCAGCGCGCCAACTCTGCCGGCGCGCTGCAAGCCCAGAAGTGAGCGTGATTCAGCACCCAGGTAATGGTGGCGCCGGGCGCTCTTCGCAGAGGCTACGGTGTGCTCACTGACTTTTCCGTGTGCTGTCTCCGAGTGATCACCAGCAGACGGACACGATGACAGCCGTTGCGCAGCAGCCGCTGTCATCGCTGTGACGCCGGGACCGGGAGCCGGGCGACGCGATTGCCGTCTTGTCGATTGTATCACATGCGCTTACGAGGCAGAGCCAGAGAATATAGAATATCTTTTAGTTAAAAGATATTCTATATTCTCTGGTAAAGCAGCCGGGCGTTGGCCCCGGCCGTCACTCGCGGTTGCAGCAATAGTACTTCACGCGGCCGAATGCCAGTGCCAAGCCTTTTCCTACTCTTCCTCTCTTTCGCCGTGCTAGTGCGCGCGCGCGCGCGCGTGTGTGTGTGTGTGTTGTATGCGCGCCGCGAGACTTTATTCAATAGCAACAGCCGGTATAGAAAAAGAGACAGAAGCGAAAACTTTTGCGGCGCATGGGCTAGCTAGAAGCCGCCGACGCCCCAGCCGCGCGCGGTAGGTCCCGCCTCCCTTCTCCTTCAGCCGATGGCTGTTTGCAACTTCTGCGTGCTTTTCTCAAGCTTAATTTTATCTAATGCAAAACAGTGACACATCATTCTTATGCAAAATTTCACGCCTTACAATTTTTGTTTGGGACTTTTTTCGTTATCTCTTACAGTTCGCGAGTTATAAGCGAAAATCCGTTTTCGGGAGTGGTTTTTTGACAAATTAGGGGTGATGCCGGCGTTTTTGGAGGTTGCATTTTTGACCATCGTTTTTAGACGATGTGTTTTACCAAATATCCAAAATGCAGCCATTCCCTCGAAAAAATCGATTTCAGACCTTCGTTTACTGGCCAGCGCCTCGGCGCTGTCTCGCCGTGGGCAGATTCGACGCTCTGGGTGCGCGTGCACTGGCGACAGCCGTTGAGCCCTATATATATGCCTATATACTGTAGGCGCTTGGCTCTCCCGCGTGCGCCGCGCCGTCTCCGCACCTCGAGCACAGGCCCTACTGTTGACCGTCGTTTGCGCTCTCTACGCCTCTGTAGCAGCTATCTCTCTCTCCGCGGCTCCCGCGCTGCTGGACTCGGCCGCTATAGATTCTAATTATACCTATAGCTTGCGGCTCGCTCGACCGGCCGAGTGTTTATGTTTCGCCGCGCTCCGACTTTCGTCGACTTTGTTATTGTCGTGAGCTAGTATACGTTCCGATTATAAGCTCTTTTGAAAACTATATATATAACTCTCTCATAATACATATTCCTACTCTCTAAGGCCTAATATATTATTGATTAAATTGAATTGTAGATTTTTTCGCCCTCCATTATTGTACTTGTTGATAGAATTTTTTTCTCGATCAGGTGGGGGTTATTTAGAAATAAAACAAGTTTTTATTTCTGGCGAATATTTAGCGACGTTTCGTTGGCTGGTCTGCCAACCTCTTCAGGCTTCAAAAGTTATAACGTTAACACATGTTAACAAGTCAGTGGTCGAATTTTATTTCGTCAATAATGAATTTTAAAAATACGACTTATTGATTAAATGTTAATCAACAATCAAATACCTCAACAGTAAGAGTAAAATTTCCAATTATCTTACGCTGCGATAAAATTTAAAAAACATTTTTATTCAGAGAATAATTAGAATATCGCTTAACTCTATAACCGAAAGTACGATTTACAATACGAAAAAACAATTCGGCGATGCGCAAAAAAGCCGTTAATTGGTTTATTTAAACGCAAAGAAACTAAAACGACAATCTCAAGTCAAAATCCATACGGGCTAGGATGATGAGCCTAAACGATTTTACAGTTTGCATTTATTTGATGTAATCAGAACACCATATTCTTCTGAAATATAATTAATTATAGTCTATAATACAAAAAAATGTTATTATATTACACACATTTATTACTCTAGTGGAGTTGAAATTTTAATAATTTGAAAATTCATATTTTAGAATAGTTAAATTACATCAAATAATTTTTTTAAATTAATATATTTTAATATAAAATTGCATTCTATGTGCATATTTGATTTTGCATAAACACATTATTCAAAAGTATTTATAAAATGATATTTGAAAACATTTACGGGGAAAAATCGTAATTATTAAATTGCAAATTAAAAATACAAAGGTTTATGCCAAAAGTCAAATTCACAAATTTTTTACATGGTTATTGGCGCGTGAATATATCGACGGCTGCGCGGAACAAGGTTGTATCTCAGCGCGCGGACGAACGTTGTATCTCACCGCGCGGACGAAGAACGTCATATCTCACCACGCGGATGAAGAACGTCGTATCTCACCGCGCGGACGTCGTCTCTCCGCGCGGATGAAATAAGGTAAAAGTACCAATGAGCGGCCAGTGCCCAGTATGTGGCCATCTAGATAAATATTCAATTACTTTAAAGAATGTGTAGTAGTTGGATAATATTTTATTCTATAAGATGATTCTAAAATAATTAATGCTTATTGTTTAAATAGTATTATTACCCTTAGTGAAAATTTAATACTTAAAAAGACGATTTGAAAATGCTACTCGCGGGGATCACGGCTTTCTCTGAGAGGTCCTTAATGCTTTCGTAAGGATTCATGACTCGCCTTTTAAGTATTTTTAAATAAATTTGAAGTAAATCTTTACTCTTGAAAGTTTTAAGAGACTTCTAAGATGCATCGAATTCAATTACGGTCGTTGGGAGCCCAAGAATTATTGTTTTTAATGAAAATAATTCAAGGTTTTCTACTAGTACAGTTTAAACGTCATGTCCCAATACTTGGCCCTATGTATTTCACCGATGTTTTGATGGTTAGGGTTCCTACGTATTGGTAGAGTTGGTAGGTTGGAAAACCATAATATGATTATTATACATTGATTTGCTTTAATTTCATATTATTAACGATTGATTTAGTGTTAAAAAGTATTTCCAGTCCAAAATTTAGCGATTTTATTATTTTTACATAAAAATCAAAATAAATATAGAGTACAAATTATATGGTCCAAGTATTGGGACTACCAATTTCGACCACTAGTACATGCCTTTTTAACACGGTCCAACTACTAGTACAAGCAGTGTATTCATAATTTAATTAATTTTTCTATCATAAAAGCTTATTTTCACAAATTAAATACTTTTTTCGCAAGTAAAAAGTAATAATAATTCTATTGGCTACTGATTCTATGCATTTTTAATAATATTTCGCATTTAAAATATGACATTAAAATTCTAGCTTCACTAAGCGGCCATCTATTGGTACTTTTACCTTATCTCGGCGCGCGGACGAAAAACATCGTATCTCGCCGTATACTGGCCGTGTACTCCGCAAGAGCGCCGAGATACGACGTTCTTCATCCGCTCGGTGAGATACGATATTCTTCATCCGCGCGGTGAGATACGATGTTCTTCGTCCGAGCGATAAGATACGACGTTCATCATCTGCGCGGTGAGATACGTCGTTCTTCATCTTCGCAGTGAGATACGACGTTCTTAATTCGTCATAAATTAGTAAAACGTGTTTTTCTTGTCTTTATATATAAAGCAGTTGACAGAAAAAAATTATACTTTAGGTACACATTAGTATTAGTAATTTTTTAAATAGGAAACTTGTGGAGGTTCGTTGCACACTCACGTTTATAAAATAATTTTCTTTACGAGTAACAAATACTAATATTTAGGGAATATTTTTGGAAATGATATAAGTGTAGATAAGGATGCTAGCCTTTCCCCTGAAAATTTAATCAATACGTATTGGCAAATGTCAGTAATTTTTTACTAGGGGTGCACGACTACTCGAAGATCCGAACTATTTGCTCTATAAACTCAACTCGACGAACTCAAGTCGAATCAAATGTTTTACTTGATATATTGAGTAGTTAGAAATAGTTCGAGTAGTTCGAACTTTGATCGAGTGGTTTGAAATGATAGGACACTTCGAACTTCCAGTGCATAGTAGTGAATAAATTATAAAAGAATTATAAATAAAAAATTATACATAATTATAAGTAATCTTAGGATAATTATAATTATTATCGCTAAGTAGTATATAAATCCAAAAACAAATTACATTCAGCTAATTAAGTATATCATTTTATAAGTTACTAAGAGAGCCAGCTGGTTCTATCTAGATCGAACTACTTAATTCGAGTAGCTTGACTTCATTCGAGTAGATCGAGTTGGTCCGAGTAGTTCGACCTGACTCAAGTAGTTCAAAGTACAGTGTACTCGATTCAAGTTCGAAGAAAAAGCCCGATACAGTTTTAACATGCCAAGCCGAGTACTCATGCACCCCTACTTTTTACCCGTACTAGATTCTAAAACAGAGCGCGCTACGCTCGCCTGCACGCTAACCTATCTTGTTTGTATTGTTTGCAGATTTGTCACTGAATTTTATAAACAAATGCATATAACTTTGCAGGTTTTGAAAATTTTTCAATTTTGATATCGCCGGCTCCCCCTGAAATTTAACAAGGAAGAAAATGAGACCTTGCAAATTAAAGTTGAATGAAAAACAAGAAAGATTTATATTTCTTATTGATTTTTTTTTTTTAATGCACAAAACATACTTTTGCAAAATTGGAAATTCTCTAACAAAAATATTTCCCGGTATTTTAAGAACTCTGCTTTCTATCATATCAGTTTTCAGATTGGAATGTGTCAATGAATTTTTGTAAAAAATGTTCATAGCTTTAGGTCTACTAGAACGCTGGAGCCACTTTAAAAAATTTTCATAGCACACTGACCTACCAGGGCTCAAATTAAAGTTTTTGGAAAACAAAAAAGCTAAACAAATTGTGCAACGATCGTAAGTGTGCTCCTGTCCGTATTAATAAATATACCGATTGGAAGAAGACATGAAAAACATAAAAAATGATTGATTGTTAACCGTTTTTTTATTTTGAGTCGATTTGGTTCGTAATTTTTTTACAGGGAGTTTTTATGCTCAAAAATTAAACCCGGCTTTAAAAAGTTTGAAAATGCCAGACGCCGCGGAGTGGAAATTTTTTCTCTGTCACGACCCCTATGTAATAAGCTGTTTGGGGGTTTTCCGGAGATTCGATTTCGTTCTAAATTTTATTACGGGTGGTTTGAATACTCATAAAATAATACCAGCACGAAAAAGGTTGGAAATGACAAACGCCGCCGAGACAGAATTTTTTTTCCGTCACGACTCCTATATATTTGGCTGTTTGGGGGTTTTCCAGGGAGTCGGTTTAGTTCGTAATTTTTTTACAGGGAGTTTTTATGCTCAAAAAGTAATTCCAGCTTTAAAAAGTTTAGAAATGCGAGACACCAAGGAGTGAGACTTCTTTTTCCGTCACGACCCCTATATAATTGGCTGTTTGGGGCTTTTCCGGGGAGTCCATTTGGTTCGTAATTTCTTTAAAGGGAGTTTTTATGCTCAAAAAGTAATTCCGGCTTTAAAAAGTTTGGAAATGCCAGACGCCGCGGATTGAAAATTTTTTTTCCGTCACGACCCCTATATAATCGGCTGTTTGGGGGTTTTCCGGGGAGCCAATTTGGTTCGTAATTTTTTTACCGGTACTTTCTGTGCTCATAAAATAATTTCAGTAATAAAAAGTTTGGAAATGCCAGACGCCGCGGAGTTAGAATTTTTTTTCCGTCACGACCCCTATATAATCGGCTGTTTGGGGGTTTTCCGGGGAGTCGATTTAGTTCGTAATTTTTTTACAGTTACTTTGTGTGTTCATAAAATAATTTCAGCAATGAAAAGTTTGGAAATGCCAAACGCCGCTGAGAGAGAATTTTCTTTCCGTCACGACCCCTATATAATCAGCTGTTTGGAGGTTTTCCGAGGAGTCGATTTGATTCGGAATTTTTTTACAGGGAGTTTTTATGCTCAAAAAGTAATTCCAGCTTTAAAAACGTTGGAAATGCCAGACGCCGCGGAGTGGGAATTTTTTTTCCGTCACGACCCCTATATAATCAGCTGTTTGTGGGTTTTACGTGGAGTGGATTTGGTTTGTAATTTTTTTACGAGTAATTTGTGTGCTCATAAAATAATTCCAGCAGTAAAAAGTATGGAAATGCCAATTGTCGCTGAGAGAGAATTTTTTTTAGGTCACGACCCCTATATAGCTGATTCTATAATCAGGTTTTTGGGGGTTTTCCGGGGAGTCGATTTGGTTCGTAATTTTTTTACAGGTAGTTTGTATGCTCATAAAATAATTTCAGCAACAAAAAGTTTGGAAATGCCAAACGCCGCTGAGAGAGAATTTTTTTTTCTTCACGACCCCTATATAATCAGCTGTTTGGGGGTTTTGCTGCGAGTCGATCTGATTCGTGATTTTCTTACAGGGACTTCTTATGCTCAAAAAGTAATTCCAGCTTTAAAAAGTTTGGAAATGCCAGACGCCGCTGAGTGCGAATTTTTTTTCCGTAGCAACCCCTATATAATCGGCTGTTTGGGGGTTTTTCGGGGAGTCGATTCAGTTCATAATTTTTTTACAGGTACTTTCTGTGCTCATAAAATAATTTCAGTAATAAAAAGTTTGGAAATGCCAGACGCCGCGGAGTGAGAATTTTTTTCCGTCACGACCCCTATATAATCGGCTGTTTGGGGGTTTTCCGGGGAGTGGATTTGGTTCGTAATTTTTTTACAAGTAGTTTGTGTGCTCATAAAATAATTCCAGCAGTAAAAAGTTTGGAAACGCCAAATACCGCTGAGAGAGAATTTTTTTTCGGTGACTACCCATATATAGCTGATTATATAATCAGGTGTTTGGGGGTTTCCGGGAAGTCGATTTAGTTCGTAATTTTTTTACGGGTAGTTTGTATGCCCATAAAATAATTTCAGCAATAAAAAATTTGGAAATTCCAGACGCCGCGGAGTGAGAATTTTTTTTCCGTAACGATACCTATATAATCGGCTGTTTCGGGGTTTTCCGGGGAGTCGATTTAGTTCGTAATTTTTTTACAGGTACTTTGTGTGCTCATAAAATAATTTCAGAAATAAAAGGTTTGGAAATGCCAAACGCCGCGGAGAGAGAATTTTTTTTCCGTCACGATCCCTATATGATCAGCTGTTTGGGGTTTTCGGAGGTGTTCGATTAGGTTCGCAATTTTTTTACAGGGAGTTTTTATGCTCAAAAAGTAATTCCAGCTTTAAAAAGTTTGGAAATGCCAGACGCGGCTGAGTGAAAATTTTTTTTCTGTCACGACCCCTATATAATCAGCTGTTTGGGGGTTTTCCGGGGAGTGGATTTGGTTCGTAATTTTTTTACGAGGAGTTTGTGTGCTCATAAAATAATTGCAACAATAAAAAGTTTGGAATTGCAATTGCCGCTGAGAGAGAATTTTTATTCGGTCACGACCCCTATATAGCAGATTATCTAATCAGATGTTTGGGGGTTTTCCGGGTAGTCGATTTGGTTCGTAATTTTTTTACGAGTAGCTTGTGTGCTTATAAAATAATTCCAGCAATAAAAAGTTTGAAAATGCCAAATGCCGCTGAGAGAGAATTTTTTCTCCGTTACTACCCCTATATAATCAGCTTTTTGGGGGTGTTCCGTGGAGTCGATTTGGTTCCTAATTTTTTTTCGGGTATTTTGTATCCTCAGAAAATAATTCCAGCAATAAAAAGTTTGGAAATACCAAAGGCCGCGGAGAGAGAATTTTTTTTCCGTCACGACTCCTATATAATCAGATGTTTGGGGGTTTTCCGGGGATTGGTTTGATTCGTAATTTTTTTACGAGTATTTTGTGTGCTTATAAAATAATTCCAGCAATAAAAAGTTTGGAAATACCAAACGCCGCGGAGAGAGAATTTTTTTTCCGTTACTACCTTTATATAATTAGCTTTTTGGGGGTGTTCCGTGGAGTCAATTTTGTTCCTAATTTTTTTCGGGTAGTTTGTATCCTCAGAAAATAATTCCAGCAATAAAAAGTTTGGAAATACCAAACGCCGCGGAGAGAGAATTTTTTTTCCGTCACGACCCCTATATAATCAGCTTTTTGGGGGT
The DNA here is from genome assembly GCA_036365515.1 of Torymus aiolomorphi. Classification (NCBI taxonomy): domain Eukaryota; kingdom Metazoa; phylum Arthropoda; class Insecta; order Hymenoptera; family Torymidae; genus Torymus; species Torymus aiolomorphi. The sequence continues at coordinate 72,702,859 of CM070876.1, forward strand.
GTTCCGGGGAGTCGATTTGGTTTCTAATTTTTTTTCAGGTATTTTGTATCCTCAGAAAATAATTCCAGCAATAAAAAGTTTGGAAATACCAAACGCCCCGGAGAGAGAATTTTTTTCTCTTAGGTCATCTTACGAATTCCGTGTTAGGGGTGGGGGGTAGTTTGGAATTGATTTATTTTAATCAATTTTGATTTATTCTTCCATTATTTGTTGTACATTATATCATCCATGTGGAAAAAAGTGGTTTTTCGAAAATCGAATTTTCGTTGGATCGCAACGTTGCAAACTTCAAACCCATAGTATTTAGTACTACTAATTAAGAACTGAGGAATATCATAAAAGTGCTGCGTGTGTGTGGTTAAAGGCGATATGGGTAGGTAGTTATTATTGCTAAGATTAGTTCGGCTTATCAATTTACAAGTTTAGCCAGAGTATAAGAACTCACTTCAAGGGGTCTGTCGTATTAAAATAGATCATTATGTATTTCGCAGACTTCCCAGTGAGACTTACCCTTCTAATAGATTTCCATACCACACTGTAAGACTGTCAGAATATTACATTCTTTATATATGGAAATTTGCCATGTTACAAAATCTATAGCACATACATTACGAAAATTTTTTTTTTTTTTTTTATATATATGATATTACCTTAATATTTACTTATATAATATTATGTTCCTAACAAAATGATTGTCCAATATTAAAAGTATTTTTGTATATAATTTTAATGATACTATTTTATAGATTTTGTAATGGTCTAAGACTATTCGTATATAAAGCATTCCAAGCTATTATTCCATAATTTGTAATAAGGTATCCCATAATTTATATATATATTAAAAAAGCGCATAATATGCTATCAACAATATTTCATTTTTCATATTTGCTATTTTCTAGAAAATGAAATGTAGATATTTCGTTTTTTTAATTATGCTTTCAATCTAGTCTAGTGTTTATTTAACATTGTTATCAAACGTAATTTTGTATCTTATTATTATATTTTTATAATTATATCATCTTTGAAATGTTATATTAATTTTTTCGATCTTATTTATAGCTACTGTATGTAATATTTGTGTCTAATCGAATTCTGTTAAAGTTAGTAAGGGAAAATTGACTATATAAGGTATATTAACACGTTAAAAATTGTGTTTATAGGTTTAGATCGTCAGGAATTGATTGTACATAAAAATGTTAAATGGAGGAAAAGTTTTGTTTAAATATTATCTACAATTTTTGTATTTGACAATTTTGTGTAAAATCAAATCCTGTCAAGTTATCACCGAAAATCGTATATTTTTATGTATATTTAGGCGTTTAAGATCGCTTCTATGAGTCTAACTCGTCAGGAGTTGATTTTACATAAAAATGTTTAATAGAAAAAAGTTTCGTTTAAATATCATTTACAACTTTTGTATTTACCATTTTTGTGTAAAATCAAATCCTGTCAAGTCATAACCGAAAATCGTCCGATTTATGTATATTTTTGCGTTTAAAATCGTTTTTATAAGTCTAACTCATCAGGAGATCATTTTAGATGAAAATGTTAAATAGAAAAAGTTTTGTTTAAATATTATCTACAACTTTTTTTATTTAACATTTTTGTGTAAAATCAAATCCTGTCTTCAAATCAAAAAATCAAAAAATCAAATCAAGACCTTTCTTTGCCGTTTTTCGGAGTTATCTTGGCAAATATTGCTCCTAGCAAAAAATGTCCAACAGAAAAAAGTTGTCTTTTAATTAGTTTTATCAGATAGATCTGTAGATATTAACTTAAAATTAATTTTTCTAGACATTATGCTCAAAAATCGATTTTTTGAAATTTTTCTTTGGGCTCGTATATTTAAAGTTTTCCATCGGTCTTTCTCGTTAAGAGACTGCCGTTTAAATATAATTAGAGGAGTACTTTCGCGCAATATCAATGAAATTGATCGAAAAGGTATTAAGATAATCAGGTAACTTCATTACATACGAACATACAGACATACATACATTGTGGAAAGTGTCTAAAATCGATTCTGGATGGGGGGAAAATCATTTTTATACCTCAAATTTCAGTTTTAATGATGTTAACAAATTTTGCTCTGACAAAATTATAAGGCTCTGCCGAGCAGCGGTCGTGCCTAAAAACGACGAAAATCGTGTATGTGTTACAAAAAGTTATTTTATACTACAAAACACTAAATCTACACGTAAAATTAATATTAAATAGCATGAACTTGAAGTAAAATAAATTATTTTTTTTTTTATTTCGTTGCACTCCAACGTTGTAAACTTCAGACCCATGCCTTTTTCGCGTAAAATATGCTCCGTCAAGTCGTTTATAATCATACGCTGAGTGAAAAAACAAAAAAAAAAAGGTTGATTTTTTCTTCCTCTTTCTAATGCTGCTATTATTTTGCTTCTTCAAAGAGGAAGCTTTGTAACGGTGAAAAAAAAATTTTGAAACAAAAAATGTTCCAAAACATGTTAAGACTTTTGGCGCTAAAATCCGTTGTTTTTGATAACAAAAATTTCGTGTCTGTGCGTGTGTGTGTGTGTGTGTGTGGTGTGTGTGTGTGTGTGTGTGTGTGTGTGTGTGTGTGTGTGTGTGTGTGTGTGTGTGTGTGTGTGTGTGTGTGTGTGTGTGTGTGTGTGTGTGTGTGTACAGGCGATGACTTTTGAACCGATCGACCGATTTACATCGGAAAAGGCTTATTCTCTTCGTTTCGGAGGAGAATAGAGAGAGCATAACATACTTTTTGATTTTACCGATTTTTTTTTTTTTTTTTATAACCAAAAACGATTTTGAATTTTTCGTTTTTTTTATTTTTTAATTTGTTTCAGCCAGTGTTACTTAATAAACTAACTTTTTATTAAAAGGTTTTTAAATTACCTACAATTTCTTTTTTTTAATTTAAATTATCTCTAGTCTGTCATTTGTTATTAATGAAAATATGGTTTATATTTCTTTAATTACTATCACAAAAACTTTTTCATTTTTCCACTCAAAATTTTTACCACTTATTACACTTATCGAGTACAACATTGTGTTAAAATTTCAAGAGGTTATGTTGATTTGTTTCCGAGAAAAACATTATTTTTGAAAACAAGTGCGTTTTCTTTCCTTTACGATAACAAGAGTAAAAGTCAATTAATCGTTTTGAAATTTGGCAGAAAATTAGCTTTTTTTATGTCTAAGGAGTTAGTTCTTTGCCCAAAAAAATCTGACCGTTGTGACCAAAGATATTTGAGGTTAAAATTTTCTTATAAATTTCTTATATTTGCATTTTTAAAAAGAATATTCGATTGATTGATTCAAAATTTTTACCACTTATTACACTTATCGAGTACAACATTGTGTTAAAATTTCAAGAGGTTATGTTGATTTGTTTCCGAGAAAAACATTATTTTTGAAAACAAGTGCGTTTTCGTTCCTTTACGATAACAGGAGTAAAAGTCAATTAATCGTTTTGAAATTTGGCAGAGAATTAGATTTTTTATGTCTAAGGAGTCAGTTCTTCGTCCAAAAAAATCTGACCGTTGTGACCAAAGATATTTGAGGTTAAAATATTTTTATAAATTTCTTATATTTGCATTTTTAAAAAGAATATTCGATTGATTGATTCAAAATTTTTACCACTTATTACACTTATCGAGTACAAAATTACGTTAAACTTTCAAGAGGTTATGTTGATTTGTTTCCGAGAAAAAAATTATTTTTGAAAAGCAAGTGCGTTTTCTTTCGTTAACGATATCAGCAGTAAAAGTCAATGAATCGTTTTGAAATTTGGCAAAGAATTAGCTTTTTTATATCTAAGGATTCAGTTCTTTCTCGAAAAAAATCTGACCGTTGTGACCAAAGATATTTGAGGTTAAAATTTTTTTATAAATTTCTTATATTTGCATTTTAAAAAGAATATTCGATTGATTGACTCAAAATTTTTACCACTTATTACACTTATCGAGTATAACATTATGTTAAAATTTCAAGAGGTTATGTTGGTCAAAATTTTTTTACTCATTCCAAATTAGCCCCAAAACACAAATATAAAGTTTTAGAGCAAAATATGCAATAGTTCTATTTAATTTGTATATCATATATAAATAAAATAATTATTGCGTACTATGGCATATCCCCGAGAAAGTAATTTCAGATTGAGTCCCGCGGCAACGTGTACTAGGGCAACGATAATAATCGACTTCATAATATGAATTTCTTAAAAATTTCATAAAAATATTTCATAAAAATATCGATTCTCAAATATGAAAAAAACTACCTCTCTGTTAAATTTCAAAACGTTTCGTTGTCTTTTGTTAAGAAGTATAACTTAGTTATTATAATTGCATGATTGTTATAATGATGGATTACCTTTAAACCACTAAGTCGAGCAGGATAGTAGTTAAATACCTGTTTCAAAACAAATATTTATTAGATTATTGCCAATACAAACTTTTCTTTCTCAAACTAATGTATTTCTTTAAAATTTTTTATAACAATAATTAATTGTTTGTATGGGATACATAAATGAAAAAACAAAAGATATTTTTTATATTCATTCAAATTCTTTACCTAACACTAATGATCCACAAAGAAAACAGTTTTATTTATTAATAAAGTTTTGTTGTGAAAAATTTACTTTTGTTTTTTAAATTTTAAAAATGGAATCGATAAATTAGTTTGATGTGTTTTAAGTTTGCAACGTTGGGATCCAACAAAAAATCGGTTTTTTCCAATTGGACGGAGTTTATTGTCATCAAAAATTATAAAATAATGTAAAAAACCAAAAACAGATCAAAAACAAGCCACTCCCCCAAGCAACCTTTACGTCGATCAGTCCATAGAAAAAATTCTATTTTTGTTGCTTTTGGTTTTTTCCCCATTTTATTGTTGCTCATGGATTCTGGCGATAAAACTGTACCAGAAAAAAATTGGCTACCGAATTGAATCCCCGGGACACCTCCAAATAGTCGATTATATAGGGGTGCAAATGGAAAAAAAATTCTATTTTCGTTGCTTTTAGTTTTTTCCCCGAGTTTGTTGTTGCTTATGGATTCTGTCGATAAACCTGTACCAGGAAAAAATAGGCGACCAAATTGAATCCCCGGAACACCCACAAATAGTCGATTATATAGGGGTGGAAGTGCAAAAAAATTCTATTTTCGTTGCTTTTGGTTTTTTCCCCGATTTTATTGTTGCTTATGGATTTTGGCGATAATACTGTACCAGAAAAAAATTGGCGACCAAATTGAATCCCCGGGACACCCCCAAATAGTTGGTTATATAGGGGTGCAAGAGGAAAAAAAATTCCATTTTCGTTGCTTTTAGTTTTTTTCCCGATTTTATTGTTGCTTATGGATTCTGGCGATAAAACTGTACCAGAAAAAAATTGGCGACCGAATTGAATCCCCGGAACACCTCCAAATAGTTGATTATATAGGGGTGCAAGTGGAGAAAACATTCTATTTTCGTTGCTTTTAGTTTTTTCCCCGATTTTATTGTTGCTTATGGATTCTGGCGATAAAACATTACCAGAAAAAAATTGGCTACCGAATTGAATCCCCGGGACACCTCCAAATAGTCGATTATATAGGGGTGCAAATGGAAAAAAAATTCTATTTTCGTTGCTTTTAGTTTTTTCCCCGAGTTTGTTGTTGCTTATGGATTCTGTCGATAAACCTGTACCAGGAAAAAATAGGCGACCAATTTGAATCCCCGGAACACCCACAAATAGTCGATAATATAGGGGAGGAAGTGGAAAAAAGATTCTATTTACGTTGCTTTTGTTTTTTTCCCCGATTTTATTGTGGCTTATGGATTGTGGTGATAAAGCTGTACCAGAAAAAAATTGGCGACCAAATTGAATCCCCGGAACACCCCCAAATAGTCGATTATATAGGGGTGCAAGTGGAAAAAAAATTCTATTTTCGTTGCTTTTGGTTTTTTCCCCGATTTTATTGTTGCTTATGGATTTTGGCGATAATACTGTACCAGAAAAAAATTGGCGACCAAATTGAATCCCCGGGACACCCCCAAATAGTCGGTTATATAGGGGTGCAAGAGGAAAAAAAATTCCATTTTCGTTGCTTTTAGTTTTTTTCCCGATTTTATTGTTGCTTATGGATTCTGGCGATAAAACTGTACCAGAAAAAAATTGGCGACCGAATTGAATCCCCGGAACACCTCCAAATAGTTGATTATATAGGGGTGCAAGTGGAGAAAACATTCTATTTTCGTTGCTTTTAGTTTTTTCCCCGATTTTATTGTTGCTTATGGATTCTGGCGATAAAACATTACCAGAAAAAAATTGGCTACCGAATTGAATCCCCGGGACACCTCCAAATAGTCGATTATATAGGGGTGCAAATGGAAAAAAAATTCTATTTTCGTTGCTTTTAGTTTTTTCCCCGAGTTTGTTGTTGCTTATGGATTCTGTCGATAAACCTGTACCAGGAAAAAATAGGCGACCAATTTGAATCCCCGGAACACCCACAAATAGTCGATAATATAGGGGAGGAAGTGGAAAAAAAATTTTATTTACGTTGCTTTTGGTTTTTTCCCCGATTTTATTGTGGCTTATGGATTGTGGTGATAAAGCTGTACCAGAAAAAAATTGGCGACCAAATTGAATCCCCGGAACACCCCCAAATAGTCGATTATATAGGGGTGCAAGTGGAAAAAAAATTCTATTTTCGTTGCTTTTGGTTTTTTCCCCGATTTTATTGTTGCTTATGTATTGTGGCGATAAAACTGTACCAGAAAAAAATTGGCGATGAAATTGAATCCCCGGAACACTTCCAACCATCGATTATATAGGGGTGTGATTAGAAAGAAAGTTTGTTTTAGTATTTTCCTCTATTTTTGAGTTGTTTATTTATTCTGGCAATAAAAATGTACCAGAAATAAATTGGCGACCAAATTGAATCATCGAAATACTTCGAAACAGTCTATTATGTAGGCGTGCAAGTGGAAAAAAATTCTATTTTCGTTGCTTTTGGTTTTTCCCCGATTTTATAGTTGTTTAGTCGTTTTGACGATAAAACTGTACCCGAAATAAATTGGCTACCAAATTGAATCCCCGGAATACTACCAATCATATTTATAAAAAAAAAAAAAAATTACATTAGCTATTGCGGTTCGTTTATTATTAACAAAAACGTGTTTTTTTTTAATTTTATAACTTGAAAAATTAACGGTTAATTTAAAGAAAATAAAAATCACGATAATGCGGAACATAAATAGCTATAATCTGTACAAATTTTAATCCATTCTATCGATTAGTTTTCGAGAAAAAAATTGATATATGAAAAAATGAGTTTTGTATGTCCAACGATTACGGGAGTAAAATTGACTTAATCGCTTCGAAATTCCTTGTAGAAGTAGATTTTTGATAACTCTCGGTCGAGTTCCATGGGCAAAATGATTTGTCCAGAAATTTCGGAAATATTTGAGGTTAAAATGTTTAAAATTTTTTTTCAAATCATAATTTCTCGAAAACGGCTCGACGTATCAGCTCCAGATTTATAGAGAATTTTTTATGTGATATAGATGATATATGTACGAATTTGTACCCAGATCGTTTGATTCCTTTTTGAGATCATTGATATTTAAAATTTTCGTATTTTGCAGTCATTTTCTTTGTCGCATGATAACTAGAGAAGAAAAAATTGGTTTAATCATCTTAAAATTTTGTGGAGATGTAGAGTTTATATATTTATTGTATAAGTCCTTTAGGTAAAAGAATTGTCTCATAATTTTTAGATATATTTAATGTTAAAATTATTTTACGAATTTTTCAAAATCATAATTTCTCAATGACGACATAATGTTTCAGTTTGAATTTTATAGACTATTTTGTATGCAGTATAGGCAATACCTATGTAAAATTGTAAAATTTCATCCAGATTATATGGTTAGTTTTTGAGATATTAGATATTTAAAATTTTGGTATTTCTGGAAAGGACTTTCTATGTCGCACAATAACTAGAGTAAAATTTAATTACTTTGAATTTTGATGGAGATGTAGATTTGATGTAGGTGTAGAGTTTGTATATTATTTATTACATGAATTGTTAGTGTAAAAGAATTAGTTTATACATTTCAGATATATTTGAGTTTAAAACTGTTAAAACTGTTTCAGCCCTCTTTTTAAATCGTAATTTTTCGGGAACGGTTTTATGTATATGTTGTAGAAAATGGAAATGACGCGTGATACGCGAGCGTGTTGTTTATTTGCTTTTGTTTTTTATTGAGATTTACAGCCGTGGGGGGTTAAGAATCACATTGGTCAGAAATTCCAATAGCGAAAATCCCTATAGGTAATTTAACAGATAGCTAAATCATCGGAATAAGTTTTTAATCGAATAGGAACAATTCCTACGAGAAAATTACAAATGGTCAAAAGTTCCGAAAATAATTTTGACAATGGTCAAAAGTTTCGAAAATAATTTTGACTGTGGGTCATAGTAACGAAAATCAAATGTCGGAAAGGTCGAATAATCAAAATAAAAACTATCAACGGTTATATCACAGATGGGTACAAATTCCGAAAGTTGGTGGTTAAACAGGCCGAAATTCCGAAAACTAATAAAACACTCCTTAAAACGTATATAAAGATATAAGTTTGCGCTAGATGCGTTAGTACAATTGATTAATTAAAGTATAAGTTGATTAACTCAACAATCTGATTACCAATAAGCTATAAAAAATATACATAAAGCATTGGTGAGTTAAATAAATAAACTCTAAAAAACAAATTACGCATTGAGTTGTATTCAAATCGAAGCCGCTATATACATTTTTAGTTTGTGAGATATCATAAGGGAAAAGTACAGTTGAAAATGAGCGAACAATCGTTTTTATTCCACACTCGACCGATATGGCTACTTTTTGTCCCTGAAAATCGGGGCAAAAATAGCATATATTTCCCGTCAACCTCATTTTTGACAAAATTTTATGTCTCGCATTGTGGTGGTGGGGGAGTAAAAATTATCTGAGCGAAAGTAAAATTGGCATTTTTTTCTTGTTTTACAATTTTTTTCCCCTTAAGATATCTCACAAACTACAAATGTATATAGCGGCTTTGATGTAAATACAACCCAATGCGTAATTTGTTTTTTAGATTTTATTTATTTGGCTCACCAATGCTTTATGTATATTTTTTTATAGCTTATTGGTACTCAGATTATTGAGTTAATCAACTTATACTTTCATTAACCCATTAAGTGGCAAGCGTCCATGGTTGCAACGCTTCGCTTTGACATTATGTCATTCGTCCAATTCTCAATGGATTTTGATGAAACTTGGTTTCCTTATGTTTTAGGGTATGCTCTTTCTAAAAATCACCAAGTTTTTTTCAAAAAATGTACAGAAAAAAATATATGGCCGATTTTTTTGGAAAAAGTCGAAATTTTTTTCATTTTTTTTTCAAATTTCGCTCTGCCAAAAAGAAAGGGACCTTAAAGTATACTCCCTAAACAATTTTTTTCGCGACATGAGACGACAATCTTTCAAACAAACTTGATTTTATTCAAAAATGTTGATTAGAAAAAAAAATATGGCGGTTTTTGTATCGTAGTGTAATATAAAACTTCATGATTTTTTTACTAAAAAAAAATTCAATTTCTTTCTGAAAATGTTTTTTGGCCAATCCCAAGTAAAATGTGCTATAATATTTTTTCAATAAGTATTTTTTATAATTTTTGAGCAGAAGAGTTTTAAAATTGTTTATTTTGAAATAGATTTGTTTACTTCAATATTACTAATTGAACATTACCAACACAAATAAGCAAGATATAATTTTAAAAAATTATAATAATTTTCAGTTTTTAATTTATTAAAATCAGTTACGACGAAATCATATTTCGGATCGGATATTTCCGGTAGTATTTGCTATTTTAAAAAATATAACTCAAGTTACCACCGTAACTTTACTATAACGATTTTTTCGAAGTCTTTTAGAAGGGATTTATTCTGAACAAAATTTCTCTTTGTTTAAAAAAAAAATATTTATTGAAAAAATATTATAGAACATTTTACTTGGGATTGGCTAAAAAACATTTTCAGAAAGAAATTGAATTTTTTTTTAATTTTTCGGAAAATTCGAATTTTCAAATTTCCCGAAATTTTCCAAATCGATCCGGGAAAATTCACAATTTTGAGCACTTTTTGTTCTATAAAATTTTTTCCAATATTTGATATTTTTTGAGTAAAAAAATCATGAAGTTTTATATTACACTACGATACAAAAACCGCCATATTTTTTTTCTAATCAACATTTTTGAATAAAATCAAGTGTGTTTGAAAGATTATCGTTTCATGTCGCGAAAAAAATTGTTTAGGGAGTATACTTTATGGTCCCTTTCTTTTTGGCAGAGCGAAATTTGAAGAAAATTGAAAAAAATTTCGACTTTTTCCAAAAAAATCGTCCATATATTTTTTTCTGTACATTTTTTTAAAAAAACTTGGTGATTTTTAGAAAGAGGATACCCTAAAACATAAGGAAACCAAGTTTCATCAAAATCCATTGAGAATTGGACGAATGACATAATGTCAAAGCGAAGCGTTGCAACCATGGACGTTTGCCACTTAATGGGTTAATCAATTGTACTCGCATCTAGCGCAAACGTATATCTTTATAATATACGTTTTAAGAAGTGTTTTTTATTAGTTTTCGGAATTTCGGCCTGTTTAACCACCGACTTTCGGAATTTGTACCCATCTGTGATGTAACCGTTGATAGCTTTTATTTCGACTATTCAACCTTTCCGACATTTGATTTTTGTTACTATGAACCATTGTCAAAATTATTTTTGAAACTTTTGACCATTGTCAATATTATTTTCAGAACTTTTGACCATTTGTAATTTTGTTGTAAGAATTTTTCTTATTCGATTAAAACCTTATTCAATGATTTAGCTATCGGTTAAATGACCTATCGAGATTTTCGCTATCGGAATTTCTGACCATTATGAATCTTAACCCCCCCCCCCCCCCCGCCCCCTACAGCGAACTCTGCAGAAACATGAAATTAGTCATTTTGAGTTTGAATTAAATTTTCGAATAATCGCGATTTGAAGTGAATATAGTAAGAATTACCTTCTCTCAATTTTGAAATAAAAATTTTAAAGTTGAAACTGTTATAGTTCATGAGCATTCACTGAGAGAAATGTTGTAGTAAAATTTATTATAAACATAAGAACAATTACTATATTTTGTAGGAACGGAGGGACAAATCGAAATTATAACAATTTTTGCTATGCAACATAGTAATTTTTATGAATGACCTTAAATTTCAAAAAATTAAATTTTTTTCTCGTTCTTCATGTTTTCAGAACTATCTTCAGACTCTAATCATACAATATTTAATGTAAAAATTAATTAAAATGAGAAATAAAAATATCTTTTATGAGCGTTGGGATCGAACCTGCAACCTTCATGGGTTTGAAGTTTGCAACGTTGCGATCCAACGAAAATTCGATTATCGAAAAACCACTTTTTTCCACACGCATGACATAATGTACTACAAATAATGGAAGAATACATCAAAATTGATTCAAATAAATCCATTCCAAACTACCCCCCACCCCTAACACGGAATTCGTAAGATGACCTAAGAAAAAAAAATTCTCTCACCGCGGCGTTTGGTATTTCCAAACTGTTTATTGCTGGAATTATTTTATGAGCACACAAACTACTCGTAAAAAAATTACAAACTAAATCCACTCCCCGGAAAACCCCCAAAACATCTGATTATATAGGGATCGTGACGGAAAAAAAATTCTCTCTCCGCGGCGTTTGGTATTTCCAAACTTTTTATTGCTGGAATTATTTTCTGAGGATACAAAATACCCGAAAAAAAATTAGGAACCAAATGGACTCCCCGGAACACCCCCAAAAAGCTGATTATATAGGGGTAGTAACGGAAAAAAAATTCTCTCTTCGCGGCGTTTGGTATTTCCAAACTCTTTATTGCTGGAATTATTTTCTGAGGATACAAAATACCCGAAAAAAAATTAGGAACCAAATCGACTCCCCGGAACACCCCCAAAAAGCTGATTATATAGGGGTAGTAACGGAAAAAAAATTCTCTCTCCGCGGCGTTTGGTATTTCCAAACTCTTTATTGCTGGAATTATTTTCTGAGGATACAAAATACCCGCAAAAAAATTAGGAACCAAATCGACTCGCCGGAACACCCCCAAAAAGCTGATTATATAGGGGTAGTAACGGAAAAAAATTCTCTCTTCGCGGCGTTTGCTATTTCCAAACTTTTTATTGCTGGTATTATTTTATGAGCACACAAACTACTCGTAAAAAAAATTACGAACCAAATCCACTCCCCGGAAAACCCCCAAACAGCTGATTATATAGGCGTCGTGACGGAAAAGAATTCTCTCTCCGCATCGTTTGGTATTTCCAAACATTTTATTGCTGGAATTATTTTCTGAGGATACAAAATACCCGAAAAAAAATTAGGAACCAAATGAACTCCCCGGAACACCCCCAAAAAGCTGATTATATAGGGGTAGTAACGGAAAAAAAATTCTCTCTCCGCGGCGTTTGGTATTTCAAACTTTTTATTGCTAGAATTATTTTCTGAGGATACAAAATACTCGCAAAAAAATTAGGAACTTAATCGGCTCCCCGGAACACCCCCAAAAAGCTGATTATATAGGGGTAGTAACGGAAAAAAATTCTCTCTTCGCGGCGTTTGCTATTTCCAAACTTTTTATTGCTGGAATTATTTTATGAGCACACAAACTACTCGTAAAGAAATTACGAACCAAATCCACTCCCCGGAAAACCCCCAAACAGCTGATTATATAGGCGTCGTGACGGAAAAGAATTCTCTCTCCGCGGCGTTTGGTATTTCCAAACTTTTTATTGCTGGAATTATTTTCTGAGGATACAAAATACCCGAAGAAAAATTAGGAACCAAATGGACTCCCTGAACACCCCCAAAAAGCTGATTATATAGTGGTAGTAACGGAAAAAAAATTCTCTCTCCGCGGCGTTTGGTATTTCCAAACTCTTTATTGCTGGAATTATTTTCTGAGGATACAAAATACCCGCAAAAAAATTAGGAACCAAATCGACTCGCCGGAACACCCCCAAAAAGCTGATTATATAGGGGTAGTAACGGAAAAAAATTCTCTCTTCGCGGTGTTTGCTATTTCCAAACTTTTTATTGCTGGAATTATTTTATGAGCACACAAACTACTCGTAAAAAAATTACGAACCAAATCCACTCCCCGGAAAACCCCCAAACAGCTGATTATATAGGCGTCGTGACGGAAAAGAATTCTCTCTCCGCGGCGTTTGGTATTTCCAAACTTTTTATTGCTGGAATTATTTTCTGAGGATACAAAATACCCGAAAAAAAATTAGGAACCAAATGGACTCCCTGAACACCCCCAAAAAGCTGATTATATAGTGGTAGTAACGGAAAAAAAATTCTCTCTCCGCGACGTTTGGTATTTCCAAACTTTTTATCGCTGGAATTCTTTCTGAGGATACAAAATACCCACAAAAAAATTAGGAACCAAATCGACTCCCCGGAGCACCCCAAAAAGCTGATTATATAGGGGTAGTAACAGAAAAAAAATTCTCTCCGCGGCGTTTGGTATTTCCAAACTTTTTATTGCTGGAATTATTTTCTTAGGATACAAAATACCCGCCAAAAAATTAGGAACCAAATCGACTCCTCGGAACACCCCGAAAAAGCTGATTATATAAGCGTCGTGTCGGAAAAAAAATTCTCAATCCGCGGCGTTTGGTATTTCCATACTTTTTATTGCTGGAATTATTTTTGAGGATAAAAAATACCCGAAAGAAAATTAGCAACCAAATCGACTTCCCGGAACACCCCCAAAAAGCTTATTATATAGGGGTAGTAACAGAAAAAAAATTCTCTCCCCGCGGCGTTTGATATTTCCAAACTTTTATTAATGGAATTATTTTCTGAGGATACAAAATACCCGCAAAAAAATTAGGAACCAAATCGACTCCCCGGAACACCCCCAAAAAGCTGATTATATAGGGGTAGTAACGGAAAAAAAATTCTCTCTCCGCGGCGTTTGGTATTTCCAAACTCTTTATTGCTGGAATTATTTTCTGAGGATACAAAATACCCGCAAAAAAATTAGGAACCAAATCGACTCGCCGGAACACCCCCAAAAAGCTGATTATATAGGGGTAGTAACGGAAAAAAAATTCTCTCTCCGCGACGTTTGGTATTTCCAAACTTTTTATCGCTGGAATTCTTTCTGAGGATACAAAATACCCACAAAAAAATTAGGAACCAAATCGACTCCCCGGAGCACCCCAAAAAGCTGATTATATAGGGGTAGTAACAGAAAAAAAATTCTCTCCGCGGCGTTTGGTATTTCCAAACTTTTTATTGCTGGAATTATTTTCTTAGGATACAAAATACCCGCCAAAAAATTAGGAACCAAATCGACTCCTCGGAACACCCCGAAAAAGCTGATTATATAAGCGTCGTGTCGGAAAAAAAATTCTCAATCCGCGGCGTTTGGTATTTCCATACTTTTTATTGCTGGAATTATTTTTGAGGATAAAAAATACCCGAAAGAAAATTAGCAACCAAATCGACTTCCCGGAACACCCCCAAAAAGCTTATTATATAGGGGTAGTAACAGAAAAAAAATTCTCTCCCCGCGGCGTTTGATATTTCCAAACTTTTATTAATGGAATTATTTTCTGAGGATACAAAATACCCGCAAAAAAATTAGGAACCAAATCGACTCCCCGGAACACCCCCAAAAAGCTGATTATATAGGGGTAGTAACGGAAAAAAAATTCTCTCTCCGCGGCGTTTGGTATTTCCAAACTCTTTATTGCTGGAATTATTTTCTGAGGATACAAAATACCCGCAAAAAAATTAGGAACCAAATCGACTCGCCGGAACACCCCCAAAAAGCTGATTATATAGGGGTAGTAACGGAAAAAAATTCTCTCTTCGCGGCGTTTGCTATTTCCATACTTTTTATTGCTGGAATTATTTTATGAGCACACAAACTACTCGTAAAAAAATTACGAACCAAATCTACTCCCCGGAAAATCCCCAAACAGCTGATTATATAGGCGTCGTGACGGAAAAGAATTCTCTCTCCGCGGCGTTTGGTATTTCCAAACTTTTTATAGCTGGAATTATTTTCTGAGGATACAAAATACCCGAAGAAAAATTAGGAACCAAATGGACTCCCTGAACACCCCCAAAAAGCTGATTATATAGGGGTAGTAACGGAAAAAAAATTCTCTCTCCGCGGCGTTTAGTATTTCAAACTTTTTATTGCTAGAATTATTTTCTCAGGATACAAAATACTCGCAAAAAACTTAGGAACCAAATCGACTCCTCGGAACACCCCGAAAAAGCTGATTATATAAGCGTCGTGTCGGAAAAAAAATTCTCAATCCGCGGCGTTTGGTATTTCTATACTTTTTATTGCTGGAATTATTTTTGAGGATAAAAAATACCCGAAAGAAAATTAGGAACCAAATCGACTCCCCGGAACACCCCCAAAAAGCTTATTATATAGGGGTAGTAACGGAAAAAATACTCTCTCCCCGCGCGCGTTTGATATTTCCAAACTTTTATTAATGGAATTATTTTCTGAGGATACAAAATACCCGCAAAAAAATTACGAACCAAATCAAATTCCCGGAAATCCCCCAAACAGCCGATTATATATGGGTAGTAACGAAAAAAAAATTCTCTCTCCGCGGCGTTTGGTATTTCAAACTTTTTATTGCTGGAATTATTTTCTGAGGATACAAAATACTCGCAAAAAAATTAGGAACCAAATCGACTCCCCGGAACACCCCCAAAAAGCTGATTATATAGTGGTAGTAACGGAAAAAAAATTCTCTCTCCGCGGCGTTTGGTATTTCCAAACTTTTTATTGCTGGAATTATTTTCTGAGGATACAAAATACCCGCAAAAAAATTAGGAACTAAATCGACTCCTCGGAACACCCCGAAAAAGCTGATTATATAAGCGTCGTGTCGGAAAAAAAATTCTCAATCTGCGGCGTTTGGTATTTCCATACTTTTTATTGCTGGAATTATTTTTGAGGATAAAAAATACCCGAAAGAAAATTAGGAACCAAATCGACTCCCCGGAACACCCCCAAAAAGCTGATAATATAGGGGTAGTAACAGAAAAAAAATTCTCTCTCCGCGGCGTTTGGTATTTCCAAACTTTCTATTGCTGGAATTATTTTCTGAGGATAAAAAATACCCGCAAAAAAATTAGGAACCAAATCGACTCCCCGGAACACCCCGAAAAAGCTGATTATATAGGGGTCGTGTCGGAAAAAAAATTCTCTCCGCGGCGTTTGGTATTTCCATACTTTTTATTGCTGGAATTATTTTTGAGGATAAAAAATACCCGAAAGAAAATTAGGAACCAAATCGACTCCTCGGAACACCCCGAAAAAGCTGATTATATAAGCGTCGTGTCGGAAAAAAAATTCTCAATCCGCGGCGTTTGGTATTTCCATACTTTTTATTGCTGGAATTATTTTTGAGGATAAAAAATACCCGAAAGAAAATTAGGAACCAAATCGACTCCCCGGAACACCCCCAAAAAGCTTATTATATAGGGGTAGTAACGGAAAAAAAATTCTCTCTCCGCGGCGTTTGGTATTTCCAAACTTTTATTAATGGAATTATTTTCTGAGGATACAAAATACCCGCAAAAAAATTAGGAACCAAATCGACTCCCCGGAACACCCCCAAAAAGCTGATTATATAGGGGTAGTAACGGAAAAAAAATTCTCTCTCCGCGGCGTTTGGTATTTCCAAACTTTTTATTGCTGAAATTATTTTCTGAGGATACAAAATACCCGAAAAAAAATAGGAACCAAATCGACTCCCCGGAACACCCCGAAAAAGCTGATTATATAGGGGTCGTGTCGGAAAAAAATTCTCAATCCGCGGCGTTTGGTATTTCCATACTTTTTATTGCTGGAATTATTTTTGAGGATAAAAAATACCCGAAAGAAAATTAGGAACCAAATCGACTCCCCGGAACACCCCCAAAAAGCTTATTATATAGGGGTAGTAACGGAAAAAAATTCTCTCTCCGCGGCGTTTGGTATTTCCAAACTTTTTATTAATGGAATTATTTTCTGAGGATACAAAATACCCGAAAAAAAATTAGGAACCAAATGGACTCCCCGGAACACCCCCAAAAAGCTGATTATATAGGGGTAGTAACGGAAAAAAAATTCTCTCTCCGCGGCGTTTGGTATTTCCAAACTTTTCATTGCTGGAATTATTTTCTGAGGATACAAAATACCCGAAAAAAAATAGGAACCAAATCGACTCCCCGGAACACTCCCAAAAAGCTTATTATATAGGGGTAGTTACGGAAAAAAAATTCTCGCTCCGCGGCGTTTGGCATTTCCAAACTTTTTATGGCTGGAATTATTTTATGAGCACATAAACTACTCGTAAAAAAATTACGAATAAAATCGACTCCCCGGAAAACCCCCAAACATCTGATTATGTAATCAGCTATATAGGGGTCGTGACGGAAAAAAAATTCTCTCTCAGCGGCATTTGGTATTTCCAAGTTTTTTATAGCTGGCATTATATTTTGAGCATACAAGTTACCCATAAAAAAATTACGAACCAAATCAATTTCCCGGAAATCCCCCAAACAGCCGATTATATATGGGTCGTGACGGTTAAAAAATTCTCTCTCCGCGGAGTTTGGTATTTCGAAACTTTTTATTGCTGGTAGTTTATATATTTAACCGTAAAAATAAGTAGGTGCTTGAAATTTCGAACGTTCATAGTGAACGAAAGATTTTTGCCATTTTCAGATTTAGCCGAAGTTGACTACTTAATATATTTAAAAAAATGATACTAACTGTATCTCTTCACCTTTCACTCTAGCAGTCACCAATAAAACCACTTCGAAGAATTCCAACCAAATTTAGAAACTATAAATTAATATTTCTTTCATTATGAACGTTCGGAATTTCAAATACGTTAATAAGTTACATATCTCTTTACTTTGTCATCGTTAAGATTCATTTGTTTTTTAATAAAACTTAAGATACTAATAATGTAAATATTAATAAATTATGACGAAATGTATTAAAAAGTTAATAAATTTCGTCATAATACTCATAATTCATTCTATTCTCCAAAGGAACATTTTTTTATTATCTTCTATTAATTACGAATATTGAGAGGAAAATCCTGGGCGAAGAAAAATAATTACTTTTCTGATAGTAGGAATCGAGTCTTCATAGAAAGAAAAATTGTTTTTGAATCTAGACACAGATTTAGACTGAAAAGATAATTTCTATTTTAAAATTATAACCTGGCTTTAAATAGAAAATTATTTTTTTTAAATAATAATAATACATGTTTGTAAGAAACTATTGCATCTTGTAGAAAAAATGTTCATTATGTCAATTAAAAACATTAGTAAAACTTGTTTTTCTTCTCTCTCTAAAGCAATTGACAGACAAATTATGCTTTAGCTACACATTGGCATTACTAATTTTTTAAATAGGAAACTTGTGGAGGTTCGCTGCACACTTACGTTTATAATAGTATCTTACATACCTAGGCAGGTAAAATAAGAAATGTCTTAGATCACATGTAATTGTCGGCCGAGGTTGACAAACATGTGATCTGAGGCTTTCTTTTTTACCTGCCAAGGTGTGTATACTATTTTTCTGCCCGACGGCGCCGGAAAGCGGCAACTTCATTTCGCGCAGCGGCCGGGAAGTTGCCGCTTTCCGGCCGGAGGACAGAAAAATAATTTTCTTTACGAGTAACAAATACTTATATTTAGGGAATATCTTTGCACCCGATATAGATATAGATAAGGCTGTTAGTCTTCCCCTTGAAAATTTAATCAATACGCTTTGACAAATGTCAGTAACTTTTTCCCCCTGAAATTTCTTAAAAAATTTAGAAAATTAAAAATCTTATATTTGGGCTAATTTTCACAGCACATCAACCTACCAGGGCTCAAATTAACGGTTTTGGCAAACAAAAAAGCTAAACAATTTGTGCAACGATCGTAAATGTGCTCCTGTTCCTATTAAATAAATATATTGATTGGAAAAGGAGATCAACAACATAAAAAATGACTGAATGTCGACCTTTTTTTTAATTTTGTGTACGTAGCTAGATTCTTTACCCTTATTTATAATTGTTTCTTTTTTTTTTTTTTTTTTTTTTTTGTAAGGCAAACATTTTGAGCTTTAACTCATTTTTCAGCACTCAAACATTGGAGTTCCCAAAAAGTTAAGAGTTCCTGAGATTTACTCATATATTAATGTGAATAATTATTTATGATACAAAGTAATATTAAACTTACATATCTCTTTTTAGATGGTAAACGACAAGTAACCGTAATAATTTTTACTTGATGTTTAATTTTGTGACTATTATAAAAAATCTCTTAAATACTGAAGATTAATATTTTAAAAATCTATAACTCTTTGAATATTGGTTTTTCGTATATGTTGAATGCAACATTTTAATTTTAGAATTGCCTGATTTTTCAAGAAAAAATTATTCTGATCTCAAAAGATTGTTTTTATTTGTTTAAATGACGTTTTTGTTTAAACAAATGCATTTAAATTAAGGTTCCTGCCATTTTGATAAATTGTAAACTGGAAATTTAGATTCTACGAAACAATATCTATAAAAAAACGATGGTTACTTTATTCAATTGCAACAGCCGGTATAGAAAAGGAGACAGAAGCGAAAACTTTTGCGGCGCCTGGGCTAGCTAGAAGCCGCCCGCCGCAGCCGCGCGCGGTAGGTCCCGCATCGCTTCTCCTTCAGCCGATTGCTTTTTGCAACTTCTGCGTGCTTTTCTCTCAAGCTTAATTTTATCTAATGCAAAAAAGTGACACATCATTCTTATGTAAAATTTCACGCCTTACAATTTTTGTTTGGGACTTTTTTCGTTAACTCTTATAGTTCGCGAGTTATAAGCGAAACTCCGTTTTCGGGAGTGATTTTTTGACAAATTAGGGGTGATGCCGGCGTTTTTGGAGGCTGCATTTTTGACCATCGTTTTTAGACGATGTGTTTTACCAAATATCCAAAATGCAGCCATTCCCTCGAAAAAATCGATTTCAGACCTTCGTTTACTGGCCAGCGCGTCGGCGCTGTCTCGCCGTGGGCAGATTCGGCGCTCTCGGTGCGCGTGCACTCGCGACAGCCGTTGAGCCCTATATCTATGCCTATATACTGTAGGCGCTTGGCTTTCCCGCGTGCGCTGCGCCGTCGCCGCACCTCGAGCACAGGCCCTACTGTTGACCATCGTTTGCGCTCTCTACGCCTCTGTAGCAGCTATCTCTCTCTCCGCGGCTCCCGCGCTGCTGGCCTCGGCCGCTATAGATTCTAACTACACCTATAGCTTGCGGCTCGCTCGACCGGCCGAGTGTTTATGTTTCGCCGCGCTCCGACTTTCGTCGACTTGTTATTGTCGCGAGCTAGTATACGTTCCGATTATAAGGGCTTTTGAAAACTATATATATATATAACTCTCTCATAATACATATTCCTACTATCTAAGGCCTAATATATTATTGATTAAATGTTAATAAACAATCAAATACCTCAACAGTAAGAGTAAAATTTTCAATTATCTTACGGTGCGATAAAATTTAAAAAACATTTTTATTCAGAGAATAATTAGAATATCGCTTAACTCTATAACCGAAAGTACGATTTACAACACGAAAAAACAATTCTGCGATGCGCAAAAAAGCCGTTAATTGGTTTATTCAGACGCAAAGAAACTAAAACGACAATCTTAAGTCAAAATCCATACGGGCTAGGATGATGAGCCTAAACGATTTTACAGTTTGCATTTATTTGATGTAATCAGAACACCATATTCCTCTCAAATATAATTAATTATAGTCTATAATATAAAAAAATATTATTATATTATACACATTTATTACTCTAGTGGAGTTGAAATTTTAATAATTTGAAAATTCATATTTTAGAATAGTTAAATTATATCAAATAATTTTTTTAAATGAATATATTTTAATATAAAATTGCATTCTATGTGCATATTTGATTTTGCATAAATACATTATTCAAAAGTATTTATAAAATTATATTTGAAAACATTTACGGTGAAAAATCGTAATTCTTAAATTGCAAATTAAAAATAAAAAGGTTTATGCCAAAAGTCAAATTCACAAATTTCTTACATGGTTATTGGCGCGTGAATATATCGACGTCTGCACGGAACAAGGTTGTATCTCAGCGCGCGGACGAAGAACGTTGTATCTCAGCGCGTGGACAAAGAACGTCATATCTCACCGCGCGGATGAAGAACGTCGTATCTCACCGCGCGGACGTCGTCTCTCCGCGCGGATGAAATAAGGTAAAAGTACCAATGAGCGGCCAGTGCCCAGTATGTAGCCATTTAGATAAATATTCAATTACTTTAAAGAATGTGTAGTAGTTGGATAATATTTTATTCTATAAGATGATTCTAAAATAATTAATGCTTATTGTTTAAATAGTATTATTACTCTTAGTGAAAATTTAATACTTAAAAAGACGATTTGAAAATGCTACTCGCGGGGATCACGGCTTTCTATGAGAGGTCCTTAATGCTTTCGTAAGGATTCATGACTCGCCTTTTAGATATTTTTAAATAAATTTGAATTAAATCTTTACTCTTGAAAGTTTTAAGACACTTCTAAGATGCATCGAATTCAATTACAGTCGTTAGGAGCCCAATAATTATTGTTTTTAATAAAAATAATTCAAGGTTATCTACTAGTTATACTGTATCTCAGCGCGCGGACAAAGAACGTCATATCTCACCGCGCGGATGAAGAACGTCGTATCTCACCGCGCGGACGTCGTCTCTCCGCGCGGATGAAATAAGGTAAAAGTACCAATGAGCGGCCAGTGCCCAGTATGTAGCCATTTAGATAAATATTCAATTACTTTAAAGAATGTGTAGTAGTTGGATAATATTTTATTCTATAAGATGATTCTAAAATAATTAATGCTTATTGTTTAAATAGTATTATTACTCTTAGTGAAAATTTAATACTTAAAAAGACGATTTGAAAATGCTACTCGCGGGGATCACGGCTTTCTATGAGAGGTCCTTAATGCTTTCGTAAGGATTCATGACTCGCCTTTTAGATATTTTTAAATAAATTTGAATTAAATCTTTACTCTTGAAAGTTTTAAGACACTTCTAAGATGCATCGAATTCAATTACAGTCGTTAGGAGCCCAATAATTATTGTTTTTAATAAAAATAATTCAAGGTTATCTACTAGTACAGTTTAAACGTCATGTCCCAATACTTGGCCCTATGTATTTCACCGATGTTTTGATGGTTAGGGTTCCTACGTATTGGTAGAGTTAGTAGGTTGGAAAACCATAATATGATTATTATACATTGATTTGCTGTAATTTCATATTATTAACGATTGATTTAGTGTTAAAAAGTATTTCCAGTCCAAAATTTAGCGATTTTATTATTTTTACATAAAAATCAAAATAAATATAGAGTACAAATTATATGGTCCAAGTATTGGGACTAACAATTTCGACCACTAGTACATGACTTTTTAACACGGTCCAACTACTAGTACAAGCAGAGTATTCATAATTTAATTAATTTTTCTATCATAAAAGCTTATTTTCACAAATTAAATACTTTTTTCGCAAGTAAAAAGTAATAATAATTCTATTGGCTACTGATTCTATGCATTTTTAATAATATTTCGCATTTAAAATATGACATTAAAATTCTAGCTTCACTAAGCGGCCATCTATTGGTACTTTTACCTTATCTCGGCGCGCGAACGAAAAACATCGTATCTCGCCGTATACTGGCCGTGTACTCCGCAAGAGCGCCGAGTTACAACGTTCTTCATCGGCGCGGTGAGATACGATATTCTTCATCCGCGCGGTGAGATACGATGTTCTTCGTCCGAGCGGTAAGATACGACGTTCATCATCTGCGCGGTGAGATACGTCGTTTTTCATCTTCGCAGTGAGATACGACGTTCTTAATTCGTCCGCGCGCTGAGATACGACGTTCTTCATCCGCGCGGTGAGATACAACCTTGTTCCGGTCAGTCATCGATATTGAATAAATAGATTCATTGAACTAGGATTCGATATGAAAAAAATCTTTAAAACAAAATGATCATCGGATGGGGAGAAGATTTTATCTCGGAGAAGCGCGCGAAAAGGCCCTATTCCAGACCAGCGCGTAAGAAGGTGGGACACTACTGAGATAGGACCTCTTCACGCGCTCCGTTGAGATAGAACTTTCTTCTTCCCACTCGATGAAATATCCTCAAATTATAAAAAATTATATAAAAAATCATAAAAAAATATAAACTTCTTAGTAGATAAGCAACAGGGCTTCTGGATCCCCCTACCACTCGCCCACTGACTCAGGGAAGCGCTCTGATTGGTCGAGACGGACAGGTGCGAATTAATTACAGGTGAGACAGTGACGTCATCGAACCTTCTCGAAGATTGCATGCTCTTACGTAATAGCATCCAAAACGTTTTGAAACGTTTGCGCATGATGTCAAATATGCGATGATGGGTGTCAAATTACAGAATCCAAGAAATAGCAGTTCAAGGTTAGGATATCAAATCTTCTCTAATTATTTGTAATTCAACACCTTCGTGCCCCCATCCCCCATCCCCCATCCCTGCATCGATGATGCAATTGCGTGAACGCATCCCCCATCCCCATCCTTGATTTGCGATGACGTCATTAAATATTACGCCACCCTATTAAATATTGCAAAATATTATGCCATATACACCTATGCATGTGTGTGTGAATGTGTACACATTAACTTCTAATGAACATATATTGATGCCCACGTATATGCAATGCCCCATCCCCCATCCCCGATTTGCAATGACATTATTAAATATTACGCTTAAATATTGCAAAATATTACATCATATGTGTGTAAAAGAATGTATGATCATCTTGATACATACTAGCGAACGTGTATTGATGCCCACGTACATGCGTTATCTATCGCACCTCCTCTTTGTTCCGATATTCGCACCGCGCGATTCTTGGAACTGGAGAGTATTTCAATTGCGCTCTCCTTATCCACTCTCTTTCGTTTTGTCTTATAAAATTTAGGATTATTAATTTGTTAATAAAAATTTTATTTAACAATGTCAATAGGTAGAAGGCCCGATAATCACGTCTCATGAGGAACCAAAAATTTCATTATTGTTTCGATATCTTGAGCCGTTTACGAGATGTAGAATAAAATTAATTTTAGCATGAGCTTATTGCTGAGATTTAAAATAATTTACTATACATTGAGACATAAATGAAATTTTATAACGGTAAGAATGTGGCATATCGAAAGGGTATCAAATTACAGCCTTTTCTTGTCAACAAGTCTTTGGAAAGAATTTTTGCGGTATATCAAAGGGTAAAGTCTTTTGTCAACAGCTCGAATGATGAACAAGTGTGTCATATTGAAGAGGTATAAAATTACAGCCATTTCTTGTCAACAACTCCTCTGTAAGAATTTTTACGTGTTTGCGGTGTAGGGTATAAAGCAGGTCTTCATCAACACTTCTTCGAATTTGAATTGAAATAATAATGTCTGGTATGCAAAGAATATCAAATTAAAAGGGGATCTTGTAAACAGTTTATGTGAAGGTTCTAGAACGAGATTATCAGAGATTCCAATCAATTTTTGCGTCATAAACACCCTATAAATACGACGTTGCTGCTGCTATTCCTTCAGTATAAAGCGGAATCTCTAAGTGATCACTATGTCTGCAAACGACTGTAAGAACGTTGTCAATATAATGTTGGAAGCCTATAGGCTTCTAGCATATAAACAAGTTAATCCTGAGGAAGTTATCGAGTGGATTAAACTTGGAAATAAGAATTTAAGACTCTTGAGGTTGCTTTTGCGTAAAAATGCAACAAGTGTCACTGAAAAACAAAAATTTATATCCACTATTGGTCTACTCAAAGGTGTACAAGACAGACTAAAGTGTTTATTAAAGAGTGGTGCAGGTTTGCGTGAAAGACGTAGTGATAGAGTAAGATGGCAAGATGTGGAGTGTGCCTTTAATGAACGGCTTCGATCTGGAGTCATCACAAATTTAAAAAACTTGGATATTACTGCATTCATGAAAGATGCTACAGCATTGTTTAAATCTAGAATACATAATGCTTTAAAAAAGGAAGAGGCTCTTAAAGTGTATACTGTGTTATCAGCTGAATATGTTATAAAAAAAGCTGATGAAGAGACAGTAGAAATCAAGTATTTCAATACCAAGGCTGAATCGATTTTACCAACAACAGATTTGAAACAGTGGTTCACCGATAATGTACAACAGCCCATTCAGAGAGACATGGAGGAGTTTCAAGAGAGAGACTCTGGCTGGACACTTCGTGAAATTCTTAATTTATCTGTGAATATCAACAAGTATATTCCGATGCGAGGTAGCTCATACGTTAGTCTACCCCACAAATACAAGCAAAACATGCATGTGTTAATGTACACAATTTTGACGATGAATGTTTCAAGTGGGCTATACTATCAGCTTTACATCCAGTACACCTTAATGCAAATAGAGTATCATCGTACAAAGCCTATGAAAATGACTTGAATTTTAGGGGAATCGACTTTCCTATGAGACCAAAACAAATTCCAAAATTTGAAAAACAAAATAATATATCTATTAATGTTTATATATTGAAAAAGTGTAATGGAAAATTCAAAGTTGTACCACTTCATATATCATGTAAGAAAGAAATCCATGTTAACCTTCTTTTAATACAAAATAATTATGTAGATGAGGAGGAGGAAGAGCTGGAGGAAGATAATTCAGTTATATCTAACTATGTTTGGATCAAAGACTTATCTCGCTTAATATCGAGACAAGTATCACAGTATAAAGTTAAAAAATATATCTGTGATAGATGTTTACATTATTTTGATAGTAAAATTAAATTAGAACTACATGAACAAGATTGTGCACAAATCAACAAGTGTAAAGTTAATCTACCTATACCAAGAGATCAACTTTAAAATTTAAAAATTATAATAATAAAGAGAAAGTACCATTTGTCATTTATGCAGATTTTTAGTGTCTCTTGAAACCTATACAAGATGGAGACGCCTATCAAAAGCATGAGGCATTCAGTGTGGGATATTACTTAAAATATAGCTATGATAATTCTTTATCATATTATCGTAGCTATAGAGGACCAAATCCTGCTGAATGGTTTGCAAAGGAATTGGAAGATTTAGCTGAAAATGTAGAGACTGCATGCAAATGTGCATTACCAATGGAACCATTAACTTTGGAGCAAGAACATGCTTTTCAAAATACAAAAATTTGTCACATGTGTGGGGAACCCTTAGGTGAGAAGCGTATTCGAGATCATTGTCATCTCACTGGAAGGTAAGATTAATATATATCGCGCGCGCGCGCACACACACACACACACACACACACACACACACACACACACACACACACACACACACACACACATATATATATATATATATATATATATATATATATATATATATATCGCACGCACAAATAAACACTTTACAGTCAATGTGTATTTTATGTTTCAGATATCGAGGTGCTGCTCACGAAGATTGTAATCTAAATTATAAAGATTCACGCAGCATTCCAGTTATTTTTCACAATTTAACAGGCTATGATTCTCACTTTCTCATTAAAGATATTTCTCAAAGCTTTCCCGGACGAGTAGATTTGTTACCTTTAAACAAAGAGCGCTTCATCTCATTCACGAAACACATTGATGGTAGTGATATTAACTTTAGATTTATTGATTCCTTTCGATTCATGGCTTCATCATTGGACAAACTGTCATCTTATCTTGACGAAACTGATATTTTGCGGCAAGAGTTTTCTCAAGATGAACCGCTAATCGAACAGAAATTTCAATTACTCAAACGAAAAGGAGTATTTCCTTATGATTATTTAGACTCTGAAGAAAAACTCAATGTTTCAAAACTATCATTGAAAGATGAATTCTATAGTAAATTGAATATCTGTCACATATCAGATGAAGATTATGAACATGCAAAAAATGTTTGGACAGCATTTAATATATCAAATTTAGGCGAATATTCAGATTTATACTTAAAAACAGATGTATTACTCTTAGCGGAAGTATTCGAAAATTTTCGCAATAGCTGTCTTAAAGCTTATGGTTTGGATCCAGCACACTATTATACAACTCCAGGTCTAACTTGGGACGCCATGCTCAAGTATACCAAAATACAGCTTGAGTTGCTCACTGATATTGATCAAGTTATGTTCATTGAGCGTGGAATACGAGGTGGGGTAAGCCAATGTTCAAATCGCTATGCCCGAGCTAATAATAAATACCTGGGTAGTGACTATGATGCAGAAAAGGACTCCAAATATCTCATGTATTTCGATGTAAACAATCTTTACGGCTGGGCTATGATGCAACAGTCATTGCCATATGGTGGCTTTCGATGGATTGAAGATGTAGAGCATATAAATTTTAATATTTCAGATGATGCTCCAATAGGCTATATACTTGAAGTCGATTTGGAATATCCAGAAAATTTACATGATGCGCACAAAGACTTACCATTTTGTCCGGAACATAAAAAACCACCAGGCTCCTCACAAGCTAAATTGCTTACAACTGTTGAACCAAAATCGCGATACGTACTTCATTATCGTAACTTAAAGCAAGCTTTAGCCAATGGATTAAAACTTACAAAAATTCACAGAGTATTACAGTTTAATCAGAGACCTTGGCTTAAAGAATACATTGATTTAAATAGTAAAATGAGACAAGAAGCTAAAAATGACTTCGAGAAAAATCTTTACAAGCTAATGAATAATGCCGTTTTTGGTAAGACTATGGAAAACGTAAGAAAAAGAGTTAATGTTAAATTACTGACCAAATGGGAAGGCCGATATGGAGCAGAAACTCTTATTGCGCGACCAGAATTCCATAGCCGTACAATCATCGATGAAAACCTTGTTCTCATAGAATTAGAGAAGACAGAAGTATACATGAATAAGCCAATTTATGTAGGTCTTTGTGTATTGGATTTATCAAAGACTTTAGTATATGATTTTCATTACAACTACATGAAGAAGCAATTCGAGGATAGCTGCAAACTGTTGTATACCGATACTGATAGTTTAATATATAAAATAAATGATGAAGATATATATAAAGTGATAAAACGTGACATTTCAAATTTTGATACTTCTGACTACCCAGTTGATAACATTTTTGGAATTCCTCAAGTCAATAAGAAAGTTGTAGGCCTAATGAAAGATGAATGCAATGGTCAAATTATGACTGAATTTGTTGGATTGCGTAGTAAAATTTACAGCATTCGTGTAAATGGACAAGATCATGTTAAAAAAGTTAAAGGTGTTAAAACTGGAGTTGTTGATAGAACCATTACTTTTGATGACTATGTTGATTGTTTATTAAATTTGTCAACACAACACAGAGAGCAGTGTGTAATACAATCTAAAGCACATGTAGTACAAACTGTAAGACAAAAAAAGTTAGCTTTAAGTCCCTACGATGATAAGCGATACTTAATACCTGGAGAAACAGATACTTTACCTTGAGGGGCATTATAAAACTATTGAAATTAATGAAGATTGATTGTAAATGAAGGTTTATAAATAAAAGAATTTATCTTATATATACATCACATGTTTATTTATTTAACCTTTACATATCTGATTTGCTTATCCAACTATTGTGTGAGTTATCAAACCCTAACCATTTAACATAAATCTTATTTCTACGCTTCTTCAACACCTTCTCCACAAGATAGACGTCTGGATATTTAACTTTGAGCAGTTCTTGTTCATAGAAACCGCCGGCAATGGGTTGATCTTGATAGTCTTTTAGCTTGTAGGTAATTGGATTAGTAGCCATCACTTGATTTATTGTAAAAATTTCTGTTGACCAATTAGGTGTATAACCCTTCTCAAATACTTGCTTTATCTTACTAACTCTTACTATATCTCCAATCTTAAATTTTGGCTTTCTCACTATTTTCGCCTGTTGAGCAAACTTCGAAAGTACTCCTGCCTCATTGGTCAATGTTATATCTTTAGGCTTCATTCCAATGGTACGATGTTTGCTGTTATTATACTCCTTTAGCAAATTGGGTAAGATATCAAGCCACTTATATTTTCCACGCAAGCTGAATTGCATCCACATCTTCTGCTTAAGGGTGCGATTGAAACGCTCACAAATAGATGCTTTCAGATTACTGTATGTCGAATAGAGATTAATTCCATATCGTTGCATGAGACTTTGAAATGTAGCATTGTAAAACTCTTTGCCCCGATCGGTCTGTAAATTTGTTGGTTTGCGGCCCTGCTGCAAGATAGA
Organism: Torymus aiolomorphi; assembly: GCA_036365515.1. Taxonomy (NCBI): domain Eukaryota; kingdom Metazoa; phylum Arthropoda; class Insecta; order Hymenoptera; family Torymidae; genus Torymus; species Torymus aiolomorphi. The sequence goes on from CM070876.1 coordinate 72,732,303, forward strand.
CTCCATTGCTGCTGTGACATCACTACCAGTCTTTTGCTTTACCGGAACAGCCCATGCATACTTGGAGAATACATCGATAACAGTGAGCATATATCTATAGCCATTGTTTTCTCGAGCATAAGGCTGCATCTCCACTAGATCAGCTTGCCATGTTTCATCCAAGCCACGTACAATAAACTTACGTCGTCGGTAATTTCGACGGGCAGGTGTATGAAGCTCTTTAACCACTTGCTGCTGCATATCCTTCATCCTGAATTATTGAAATCTCTTGTAATTTTGTCGTTCAGGCAAGGAAAAAGTATTCGAAGAAAATTTATTCATAAAATTTTTCCACTGTGATTCGCTCTTTTGTTTATCTTTTTGACTGTTGTCAGAAAGTTTTGTGTATGGTATATTACTGTTAGCAGTACTATTTGATTTATCCATTCTCAACGAGTGGTTGAACGATACTGCGATAAATTCATAATTGAAGAGCTATTTATAAGATCTACATTGACTTGTTTGATAATATATAATTGCGTATATAAGCTTCTTGACTATCTGCTTTCACATCTTCTATATTCTGAATTGATGACTGCAATTTTAAGACTTTCGTATCAATTTCATTTTTTTGAGCCTCAACAATAACGTCTAAATTATCCAAGTCTCCGCGTAATTTCGCAGTTACTTCATACAAGCTTCTGATTTCCATTTTAACTATGCGCTGTACAGTATCCAAATTAACAGCATCACCTGGTTGGGTAGGCTCAGCAATGTTACATAACCTCTTGCTGTCAATGTCGTATTGTCCGTCAGAAGTTACTTTGAATCCAACACCTGGAGGACCACAACTGCCTCCACCTCACTCGAGGTTACGTCCGAATACATCAACACTCATATTGCAACTGACTGCAATACCATCGAGTTCAATCAATTTATATTTATGTACGAGCACAGGCGTAATAATTCCAGATAATCTTTGAATTCGCATTCGAAAACGCTCTCGATCACGTGCTATCTGTTCCCATTCTCCATGACGTGCAGCTCGACTGGCATAGGACCACACATGCATCACATAAATAACTGGTTTAGCATCAAAGTGAACTCTCTTCGAAGACATCTTAATGTATGTAACCTGCTTCTTTGAGTTCTTCAATGATTGAATGAATCTCATTTGTGTCGCTCTGATTGCCAGCTTCCAGTTTAGCCAAGAGTAAGCGAAGACGATCAACTAATTCGTTAGGATCATCCCAGTATACATAGTCCATACGCATATCTTTTCTTGCAATCTTATATTTAGGTAAGAGGCCTGAGCCACTAACACTTCTGTTTATTGATTTATCGAAATAGGGACCTATGAAGTCTTTATATTTGTTACTGTTACTCTTACGCAGAGGTTGAGTTTCACTATAATTTCTTCTAAAAGCATTCGTTACTTCTACGATTTTTCGATAATTTTCAATATCATTGGAACCTATGTGCATCAAGTCAGGTTGCTTCTGAAAGAGCAATTGAAGTAAACCTGCTGTTTTTGGATAGTTTACATTTTGAACTTTCACATATGTTTTTGTAAAATCTATAGGTGAGTCACCAATTTTCATTACATTATCTTCTATTCGTACCCCATAGATATTATCGAGTGAGTTGGGGCGTTTTTCTAAGGTCTGTAGGTAAGTTTTTTTTAACAAATTCTGTTTCTTCATCATCATCATCCTGTCCGCTTTCAGCTGTTTCAAATGATGCGTCTACTCTTTGAGTCTTTACAGTTTCATCAAGATCACTTTCTGATTCCTCTTCATCTTCATTATCTGAGCTAAGTTCTTGAACATAACTTGGTTCTTGCTCCTCTTCGGTCTTTTTTTTAATTACTTTCTTTTTCTCTGTTTGTGCAGCATCAACGAGTTTTTCAAGTGGACTTACAATAGGCTTAAATGTTTCCCCCAACACCTTTTCTACATCTGTTTTATCTTGCCTCAACTGCTTGTACTTTTGCTTAATTGCTTCTCTCGATTTTACAATTTGATTGAGAACGTTTTCCTCTTGCTTGAGGTGTGCCATATTGTCTGATGAACAATTGAAATTATACTAATCGGTTTTGCTTTGGGGCAGCTATATTTATAAGAAATTGATCGAACCCCTTTCTATATCGACCACTACCAAGTGCCCTCTCTTTGTCGATAACAAGAAATCCGTACTTATCATTATTCCAACAACTTGAACACAAATCTCTAAATTGAACATATGACATATCTGTGTTTACGTGATCATTATATACATGCTTTAAATTCATATCATCTTGTCGAAATAATACTAATAAATTAACATTATCTCGTATTAGATACTTTGGAATGTGAGCATAAGATTGACATAGATAGAAGCAGTCTACATTTTTGTGCCTTCCCATACAAAAGAAATTTTTAATGTTTTCTTGTTTTTCACATGCTAGATCATCAAATATGATAATTGAATTTGGAAGTACATCTTCTATTGATATTACTTCATCATGATCCTTGAATGGGAAATACTTAATTCCATTTATAGGCTTCAAGAGAAGCTTGAGAAATTTGTACTTGGGCTGTTCCAGTGATTTTGAGTAAACATATACATTTTCAAATTTTAATCCACTAGGATGAGTAATGAGTGAGAGTAGAGCGTTTGTTTTGCCACAGTTTGATGGACCACAGAATACAGCTCTAATATTATTGGGAAGTAATTCTCCATGATGTCTTTTTGACTTTTGTTGCGTCATTAATTTATCAAAATTCACAACAGATAGTTTAACGTGTTGCTCCTTAAACTCCATGTTCAATGTTTGACGTCTCAAAGAAAACTAACCTTGAACGTATATATACATCATACTTATATACATTTCCAGTTAGTATGTATTTATCCTCCGAGGTGTTAACATCATGATTGAGCATAAGCAGCGTAAACGCAATACGCGTAAAGGTCGAGGCTTAGTCAATACAGTCATTAATAAGCTTCCATTTGAATTACATCTGCCTGGCTATCAATACTGCGGACCTGGGACTAAACTTGCAAAGCGTCTTGCTCGAGGTGACCCTGGAATTAATCCGTTAGACCAAGCTTGTAAAGAACACAATATTGCCTACTCACGGAATCGAAAGAGCGTTGAGGCTAGAAACGCTGCTGAGAGAGTATTAGCAAATAAAGCCTGGAAACGTGTTTTCGCTAAAGACGCAAGTATTGGTGAGAAAGCAGCAGCTTATACTGTAACAAACGCTATGAAATTAAAATCAAAGTGCGGTATGGGGCTGAAAAAGAGTCCAACCACTACACTCACTAAAGTAGTTAAAGCAGCCTCAAAACCGATTTCCCATAGTAGTGATTCACACAAGGTAATTCAAGCTGCATTGAAAAGTGCTCGAGATGCTGTAAAGGAGGCTGGTGGTAAAGCCAAAGTACGCATTCCTCGTGTACTACCAGTTCCACGAAAAATCGGTGGATTTCTACCTTTTCTGATTTCATTATTTGCGGGTCTAAGTGCAACTGGTGCACTGGCAGGTGGCGCTGCTAGCATAGCTAAAGCAGTAAATGATGCAAAAGCTGCTAAACGGCAACTTGAAGAAAGTCAAAGACATAACAGTGCGATGGAAGCTATTGCTCTTGGTAAAGGTCCTCTACCTTAAACCACACAAAACAGGTTATGGTATCCATCTTAAATCCTACAGCGGACGTGGCAAAAAAAAAACTTCGATGTAAAATTGCCTCATAGAGCACTGACTGATGCTGACTTGATAAAGTATGCTCGTATTATGCAAATTCCATACTTTTGGGGTATATTCATGCGAAATACATTACCAGCAAAAGGTCCACATTACCGCGAATCAGCGATCGTTAATCTCGATGATGAAAGAGGACTTGGCACACATTGGGTAGCCTATCGAAAACGAGGCAATAACGTTGTGTACTTTGATAGTTTTGGAGACCTTCAACCACCTGTAGAACTTCTGGATTACCTGGGCGTTAGCGCCGTAAAGTATAATCACGATAGATATCAAGATTATAACTCGTAAAACTGTGGACATCTCTGTTTAAAGTTTCTGAGTGAGGCTATATAAAACAATGTAAATGTTGTGCATAGTCAGTATTAATTATGCAGTCATGGGTGAATCATTGATGCTAAGTTTATCTGGAACGTCATCTATACTAGAAGTTCAATACTTTCCACCAATTGAACTCTTGGCAAATAAAAGATACGTTCTAGGATTGGTTGAACTTTTAACCTTCAATTCAATACCCAATATTGATATTGGAAATAACAAGTTTTACGTCGGAGAAGAGATAGTGACATTACCGACAGGTAGCTGGGAGATTGAAGACATTGAGCGCCATCTACAGGAAATACTTACACCTAAAGGCATGGTACTCAGCCTTAAACCTAATAATAAATACTCTTCGCAGTACTATAAAGTGCAGTCATACGATAGATTTTCAACCGCAAGATTCTATTGGAAGATTATTAGGTTTTACACAGCGTACTCTTTCAGCAAATATCACTCACGAATCAGATTTACCTGTAGCTATTCTCAAGGTTAACGCTTTGCGAGTTGAGTGCAACATTACAGCTGGAGCCTATATAAACGGACAGAAAGTACATACGATACATGAATTTTTTCCAGCTGTTCCTCCAGGCTATAAGATCATTGAAATTCCAACACAAGTTATTTATTTACCAATTACAGCTCATACTATCGATAATATACAGTTGCGCATTGTCGATCAAGACGGAAACTTTGTGAATTTTCGTGGAGAAATTATAACAATCAGACTACACATCAAAGCAGCATCATAATCATGGGAATCGTATATAACCGCAAAAGCTATATTAAGACCAAACCATGTCTCCAGAAGATCAGTCATCATCGAGCAGTGAAAGGGCTAACACCACAGAGTATTCGCTTCCTAAGAAGCCTAGGCCTCCAGGTCAGAAGAAACGTTGGAAAAAATAAGTTGTCTGTTTTTCTGCTGTTTCAAAGATGGAAGACATATTGAACGTACAATCACCCGTGGAATTCGACGAATCTGTCGCTCATTATGAAGTGCATGCACATCAGCCTTACACTTCATCCGCTTTCAATAACAGCGATGAAATTCGTATCGCCATACAACATCAAGATCTCTGTCTACTACCTTCACGTAGTTCATTACATATTCATGGTCGATTAACTAAGGCAGATGGTACAGCTGCAGTCAACACAAAGCTTGTAAATAATGCTCTCTGTCATCTTTTCGAAGAAATCCGATATGAAATTAATGCTGTAGAGATTGATAAATGTAAAAACGTTGACTTGACAAGTCTAATGAAAGGTTTGGTATCGTTCAATCCTACACAAAACTTGGAAAACGCAGGCTGGATTGATATTGGAGAAACTCAACAAATCACCAATAATGCTGGCTACTTTGATGTGTCCATACCGCTAAGTATGATTCTAGGCTTTGCGGAAGACTATCGTAAAATTATAGTCAATTGCAAACATGAGCTTGTTCTAACAAGATCCAAAACTGATGTAAATGCTATCGTGCAAACACAAGCAGAAGAGTTTAAAATTAATCTAATTAAAATTGAATGGTTAATGCCGTATTTGATATTATCTGACAAGCATAAAATACGTCTCCTTCATTACCTACAGAAGGAAAAATCGATTGCTATGAGTTTCCGGAGTTGGGAGCTATACGAGTATCCATTACTCCCAACCACATCGAAGCATGTTTGGACTGTAAAGACATCGAATCAGCTGGAAAAACCACGATTCGTCATTCTAGGCTTTCAGACTAATCGTAAAGGACAAAGTAGATCTAATGCTAGCCGCTTTGATCATTGCAATATAAGTAATGTGAAATTATTTCTCAATTCACAATACTATCCTTATGGAAATCTCAATCTTAACATTGATCAAAATCAATTCGCTTTATTATATGATATGTATGTAAGCTTTCAAAGTGTGTATTATGGAAAAGAGGCAGCAGAACCTATGGTCAAGAAAGGAGAGTATATACAGCATGCTCCTCTAATTCTCATCGATTGTTCAAAGCAGAATGAGTCGTTGAAGCAGGCTCCAGTTGACGTTCGTCTTGAATTCGAAGCTAAAGAAAATTTTCCAGCACAGACATCAGCTTACTGCTTGATATTACACGATCGTATTATTGAATATAATCCCATGAGTGGGGATATTAAGAAATTAGTCTAAGGAGGGGATGAAGGTATAAAAGACCCTGCAAAGCCATCTGATCAGTCAGTCAACATGGAGTACGTGCTAGATGTGCAAGGGTTCAAGCAACCTATCAATGAATTTGTTGTCAAAGAATTAGCCATTGTGCCTCTGAGTGGAAACGTGAAACCAGCGGTATTTACCTTTAAGCCACCCACACCGTGGTGTAGACTTTCAGCAAAATATAAGAGTCAAAACTGCTGGTTGGAGCGTAATTATCACGGTTTATCATGGAGCTCTGGCGAATTGCCATATGAAGAACTCGAAAATGTGCTACGCAACAGTCTACATGATGCAAGTGTTGTTTATGTTAAAGGCCTGGAGAAAAAACAATGGCTTGAACAATATGACCTCAACGCATATGATGAGTGACATGCGCTGTCCATCACTACAGAGACTCAAGTTTGCTGTGTTGGAGCAGCTATGCCCACATCATAGACTTGCTTATAAGGCAAATTGTGCATATAAGAATGTACTATTGCTCAGAAAATTTTATCATGATAATACTCCATCACTAGAAAGATCGCTCAAGATATTTTTGCGCACTGAACATTTGTCGTTTATGAGTCCTACAGATATTGCTCAGTTGCCTAAGGCATTTCTCACAACGTTCGGAGCAAATAGTCTCGAGCAGGCGTGGGATAAGCTGCCTGAAGATTTAAAAAGTGATGAAGAAATTTTAAAATGTCTACGTTGTCGAGAGCACAATTATATGGATAATGTAGTGCCACCTTTAGGAAGAGATTGCATTCAATGTAATGCTAATATAATATGAAAAACTTCCTTGTAAAAAATTATGTTTAATAAAGGGCTGCAGTTCAATTAAATAAATTGAAATGAATGTAAAATTATTACGCAATACATGTAAAAATTGTGCTTAATAAACATTTCTTATACTGAATATTACTGTTTTCATTTTTCTTTCCTCATATCTCATACGTAAATTAAAGTATTAAATAGCTTATAAGAAATTGTATGCGAAATCTCAGCAATAAACTCATGCTAAAATCAATTTTATTCTATATCTCGTAAACGGCTCAAGATATCGAAAAAATAATGAAATTTTTGGTTCCTCATGAGACGTGATTATCGGGCCTTCTACCCATTGACATTGTTAAATAAAATTTTTATTAACAAATTAATGATCCTAAATTTTATAAGACAAAACGAAAGAGAGTGGATAAGGAGAGCGCAATTGAAATACTCTCCAGTTCCAAGAATCGCGCGGTGCGAATATCGGAACAAAGAGGAGGTGCGATAGATAACGCATGTACGTGGGCATCAATACACGTTCGCTAGTATGTATCAAGATGATCATACATTCTTTTACACACATATGGTGTAATATTTTGCAATATTTAAGCGTAATATTTAATGATGTCATTGCAAATCGGGGATGGGGGATGGGGCATTGCATATAAGTGGGCATCAATATATGTTCATTAGAAGTTAATGTGTACACATTCACACACACATGCATAGGTGTATATGGCATAATATTTTGCAATATTTAATAGGGTGGCGTAATATTTAATGATGTCATCGCAAATCAAGGATGGGGATGGGAGATGCGTTCACGCAATTGCATCATCGATGCAGGGATGGGGGATGGGGGATGGGGGCACGAAGGTGTTGAATTACAAATAATTAGAGAAGATTTGATATCCTAACCTTGAACTGCTATTTCTTGGATTCTGTAATTTGACACCCATCATCGCATATTTGACATCATACGCAAACGTTTCAAAACGTTTTGGATGCTATTACGTAAGAGCATGCAATCTTCGAGAAGGTTCGATGACGTCACTGTCTCACCTGTAATTAATTCGCACCTGTCCGTCTCGACCAATCAGAGCGCTTCTCTGAGTCAGTGGGCGAGTGGTGGGGGGATCCAGAAGCCCTGTTGCTTATCTACGCTTCTTCTTTTTTCTACATATATTTCCTACCTATATACCGTCCTTTATGTGTGCCACGAAAAAATTATGATTTCTTCGACGAGGGGTGCATCGACATCACGTTCTTTAGAACGTATTTTTAGGAAAATATAAAAACAAAAAATTTTTTTTATAACGGACAAATAGTATTTAATTTTAATTTTTATAAACGTGCAGCATCGCGGAGATAATATTTTTGTTAATTGTAGGCACATCGTATCCAAAATCAAATTTACCGAAAATTTAACAAGAGTTGATAGCTTAAATAAATTGGTACAGTGTTTTTTTACCATATTCTAGCAGTTTTTTTTTAGCAACGTTTTAAGTATAAAATTGTCTTCAGTACGTGGAGGAAATATCTAAATTTATGCCTCTTCTGATATCCGATGAGCTTATCCTTGCATAACAGTAAGTTCTATGTAGTGGAACATGTTACTGGAAGTGGATTATATAAATATTTGCTTAACTTAGCTAAATATCTGAGCACCATAGATATGTCACAGTACTATAAAAGTTATTTCCCTCTTATGTCTCGATAAAAATAAAAAATTTCTTTGAAGGCACATCTACAGGACAAAGTTTTTCTGAAAGTTAAAAAAAATATGTACAAGCTCAATTTAGTAGTATCATTTTTCGTCGACTCTTATAAGTCAATTTTCGATTGATAAGAAGTTTCACTTTTTTTTAAATGACGAAACTCGGAAAAGATATTTAATTTTGAAGGCATATCTACAAGACAAAGTTTTCTTGTTCTTTAAGCCTTTCTGAATGTGAAAAAAATTATTTACTTTTAAATCTAAAAATTAAGGATAATTTCGTTTTTTTTCTAAACGACGACACTTATAAATACTAGCATCTACCTATTTGATCTTTGCAAGAATAATTATCTACACTGAAATTATTACTTTAAAAGTTACAGTTTTCTAAGGAATAATCGTTATTACAATTATAACTTCCCATAATAATTTGTTACACGCGATAATTCAATAAATATCTGAAAATATAAAATATCAATATTTTTTAATCATCACATCTATGGTTCTCAGATATTTAGCTAACTATAAGTCAAGTAAATATTTATATAATCCACTTCCAGTAACATGTTCCACTACATAAAACTCACTGTTATGCAAGGATAAGCTCATGGGGCATCAGAAGAGGCCTAAATTTAGATATTTCCTCCGTTTACTCTGAAGACAATTTTATACTTATAAACATTAATAAAAAAAACTGCCAGAATATGGTAAAAATCGCTGTACCGACTTTTTTAGGCTATCAACTCTTGTCAAATTTTCGGTAAATGTGATTGGATACGATGTTCCTACTATTAACAAAAATATTATCTCAGCGACGCTGCATTTTTATAAAAATTAAAATTAAATACTATTAGTCCGTTATAAAAGAAACTTTTTTGTTTGTAAGAAACTATTGCATCTTGAAGAAAAATATTGATTTTATAAAAAAAAAAAACAGTAAGTAAATTAGTAAAACGTGTTTTTCTTGTCTTTATATATAAAGCAGTTGACAGAAAAAAAATTATACTTTAGGTACACATTGGTATTAGTAATTTTTTAAATAGGAAACTTGTGGAGGTTCGTTGCACACTCACGTTTATAAAATAATATTCTTTACGAGTAACAAATACTAATATTTAGGGAATATCTTTGGAAATGATATAGGTGTAGATAAGGATGCTAGCCTTTCCCCTGAAAATTTAATCAATACGTATTGACAAATGTCAGTAATTTTTTACTAGGGGTGCATGACTACTCGAAGATCCGAACTATTTGCTCTATAAACTCAACTCGACGAACTCAAGTCGAATCAAATGTTTTACTTGATATATTGAGTAGTTAGAAATAGTTCGAGTAGTTCGAACTTTGATCGAGTGGTTTGAAATGATAGGACACTTCGAACTTCCAGTGCATAGTAGTGAATAAATTATAAAAGAATTATAAATAAAAAATTATACATAATTATAAGTAATCTTAGGATAATTATAATTATTATCGCTAAGTAGTATATAAATCCAAAAACAAATTACATTCAGCTAATTAAGTATATCATTTTATAAGTTACTAAGAGAGCCAGCTGGTTCTATCTAGATCGAACTACTTAATTCGAGTAGCTTGACTTCATTCGAGTAGTTCGAGTTGGTCCGAGTAGTTCGACCTGAATCAAGTAGTACAAAGTATACTCGATTCAAGTTCGAAGAAAAAGCCCGATACAGTTCTAACACGCCAAGCCGAGTACTCATGCACCCCTACTTTTTACCCGTACTAGATGCTAAAGCAGAGCGCGCTATGCGCGCCTGAATACCAGACTATCTTACCTACTGAATTCGCAAATGAAATTTTTTGACAACGCTCTGCAGTTGGCTCTGTAAGCTTCAATTCGATAATAATCACTATCACCCTTTTACAATAGGAACTAGATTCTAAAGCAGAGCGCACAACGCTCGCCTGCACGCTAACCTATCTTGTCTGTATTGTTTGCAGATTTGTCACTGAATTTTAGAAACAAATCCATATAACTTTGCAGGTTTTGAAAATTTTTCAATTTTGATATCGGCGGCTCCCCCTGAAATTTAACAAGGAAGAAAATGAGACCTTGCAAATTAAAGTTGAATGAAAAACAAGAAAGATTTGTACTTCTTATTGATTTTTTTTTTTTTTTTTTTAATGCACAAAACATACTTTTGCAAAATTGGAAATTCTCTAACAAAAATATTTTCCGGTATGTTAAGAACTCTGCTTTCTATCATATCAGTTTTCAGATTGGAATGTGTAAATGAATTTTTGTAAAAAATGTTCATAGCTTTAGGTCTACTAGACCGCTGGAGCCACCTCAAAAAATTTTTATAGCACACCGACCTACCAGGGCTCAAATTGAAGATTTGGCAAACAAAAAAGCTAAACAAATTGTGCAACGATCGTAAGTGTGCTCCTGTCCGTATTAATAAATATACCGATTAGAAGAAGACATGAAAAACATAAAAAATGATTGATTGTTAACCGTTATTTTATTTTGAGTCGATTTGGTTCGTAATTTTTTTACAGGCAGTTTTTATGCTCAAAAAGTAAACCCGGCTTTAAAAAGTTTGAAAATGCCAGACGCCGCGGAGTGGGAAGTTTTTCTCTGTCACGACCCCTATGTAATAAGCTGTTTGGGGGTTTTCCGGGGAGTGGATTTGGTTCGTCATTTTTTTACGAGTAGTTTGTGTGCTCATAAAATAATTCCAGCAATAAAAAGTTTGGAAATACCAAACGCCGCGGAGAGAGAATTTTTTTCCGTTACTACCCCTATATAATCAGCTTTTTGGGGGTTTTCCGGGGAGTGGATTTGGTTCGTAATTTTTTTACGAGTAGTTTGTGTGCTCATAAAATAATTCCAGTAATAAAAAGGTTGGAAGTACCAAACGCCGCGGAGAGAGAATTTTTTTTCCGTTACTACCCCTATATAATCAGCTTTTTGGGGGTGTTCCGGGCAGTCGATTTGGTTCCTAATTTTTTTGCGGGTATTTTGTATCCTCAGAAAATAATTCCAGCAATAAAGAGTTTGGAAATACCAAACGCCGCCGAGAGAATTTTTTTTCCGTTACTACCCCTATATAATCAGCTTTTTGGGGGTGTTCCGGGGAGTTGATTTGGTTCCTAATTTTTTTCCGGTATTTTGTATCCTCAGAAAATAATTCCAGCAATAAAAAGTTTGGAAATACGAAACGCCGCGGAGAGAGAATTTTTTTCTCTTAGGTCATCTTACGAATTCCGTGTTAGGGGTGGGTGGTAGTTTGGAATAGATTTATTTTAATCAATTTTGATGTATTCTTCCATTATTTGTAGTACATTATGCCATCCATGTGGAAAAAAGTGGTTTTTCGAAAATCGAATTTTCGTTTGATCGCAACGTTGTAAACTTCAAACCCATCAACCTTCACCGCGGCAATCGGACGCGCTAACCACTTACCCAAATAGGATTCTTGAGTGTAAAATTTTGGAACTTGTGCATGTCAATCATCGATTTCAAGAAAATTTCAGATAATATTAAATAATGACAATAAATAACTTTGATAACACAAAGAATCTTATCATTAATGTGCATAATATAAAAATAAAATAATTGAAGTAAGGTTTTGATTTTGTAAACTTAAAAGCAAGACAAAGTAAAATTCCCGTAGAAACATAACCTCAATCAGACACGTGGGCGCCTTGATCTGCGCAGAAAGTACTAATGTTGTAGCAATTTTTACTATGTTGGATAGCAAACTTTCTTATGGCCTGTAGCAATTTTTGAATGTGGCACTTTTTACTATGTTTATAGTAATTTTTAATACGCTACAAAATAAAATTTATACGCTACAAAATAAAATTTAAACGCTACAAAATAAAATTTATATTCTATTCTAATAAAAATTAAAAGCATATATTTTAAATTTTATTATATCACAGTTTTTGCTATGTGTATAGCAATTTTTCTTTTATTTCGTAATACTTTCTAATCAACAACTGTCATAAAAATTACAAGAAATTTTGTAATTATTCATACAATTATAATAAAAATGCAGCATAAAGTGTATTTGTCTCACCCTTCCTATACTTTATAGTAATTTTTATTACAGTTATAATAAAATTTACTACAACATTTTTCTCAGTGTATAATCAAGGAGCGGGGGAGCGCTCCGAAGGTAAGTATAGAAGAAGCCTAAAGGAGCGACCCGTGCTACATGTACATTGAAATGAGTGTACGAAAAATTCAATGGGCTTTTACGTGTATTGCGTTAGTTTTTACTATATAACATATCCCTCTTAATCGAAAGCCATTTCATTGCTCTGCTCAAATCAAAAGATTTTATTTAAAAAGATTATCTCTTTCAGAAGATATAGAGAGCTGAATTTTTTTTATGTGCGATTTCCTTTTATACTTTTCTTCTCCTTATTCCGGCGTCCGGTTTGCAGCTCTTACGACACTTCCGTTTGTCGTCTATCTTACGCTTGTATATCTATATATATATACACACCCGTATCTGATCGATCTAACCTTACATACAACATGTCAGTATTTTTTTATATACAAATGTTATCATATCGTGAGTTAGTTAATAACACATTTCAAAGATCTCAAGAAGTTGCTAGATTGTTTAGGTTAAGAACTTATTCTTAGCAATCTAAGAAGAAGAATTTTTATCTATCTATTATTTTATAGATATACATTTTACAAATGTTATCATATCGTGAGTTGGTTAATTAGTTATGTATTTGAAAGATCTCAAGTTGTCAACTGGTGATGAGAAAAATTGATCTATTCGTCTATCAATCAATGGGGAAAATAACTTTCATTAGATAAGTACTTACTAGCTAAATGTTAAATGGCTAAAATCATTTTTTTAAGCTTGATACTTTGTGAGATTTTTTATTTTTACAGATATTATACCAGAAGATTTTTTTCAAGTCACTTTGAAGATATATATAATTATAGCCAATAATGTTGAGGAGTTCTAATTGTGTACTGTCTGAAAAATCTAATTTTGAATTAACAAAAATGAACGAGTGCCCTCATGACCCTTGGAGTTATTATTAATGAACAAGAAAAAGTTATTTTAATACAAGAACAGACACGTATTACTCAAGATAGAAAAACCAAACCAATATTACTATGGGGCAAATATATTATTATTTACGACACAATATTTTTCAAGACGTATCTATAATATAATTATAGTGAAGTCAGTGCAAGTTTTCAGATCAGATATAATAAAATGCCTTGGTTAAAAAAAAGCATTTTTTGTCTATACTTCAAGAAACTGAGTCGATATTAGTGCTGTGCTCTTGTACATATTTACTTAACCACGAATTAAAAAATTATGCCAAATGAACATTAAAATACAGAAAAAAGCAAAAATGATGTGTTATTGTTGTGAAAATTTCAACGAATAAAAGTGCTCAGTTAATCTAATTTTATAATTTTCTCACGGTGGGAGACGTCAAAATGTTTCAGAGGATTTCTCAGTAAATATTTTTCTACACAAGATTCAGATAGCTACAAGATTTCTTGTGTATATCAACAATAAAAATAATCAGATACGTATTAAATAACTAAATATCTATTTTTAAAATATAAAATATTGGTTATAAGAATGAACATTGACACTTTGTGTTGATTTTTTATATTTTTTTAGATTGTATGAGGAATTTCCTACGGTGGAAGACATCAAAATATTTCAGAGGAGTTCATAGTAACTTTTGCATATACTATAAACAACGGCCTGAAGAAATGGAAATCTACAAGCGTCCTGTACAAGAAAATAACTTAGAAATATCCTGATTTCATTCTCCAATATGTATTATAAGATTCAATCTATTCTCAAAATGTGACAAGAGCTGCTAGGAACTAACAACCAAGATGTTTTAGACAGTATTGCTCAAAAAGTACGAAAAAAGTATTATATATGTTCTGAAGTTAATTCTTCAAAATAAAATAAGGTAATTGCGATTTTCATAGATCATCCATCTAGTTGAAGATCATACTCAAGCTGGTGGATTTTTTTGAAGACTTATGGAATAAACTCAGCCCGATACAAATATTTTATTGTATTCTTAAAAAGCGATCAGTGTTCATAAATATTATATAATTATAGTGAAGTCAGTGCAAGTTTTCAGATCAGATATAATAAAATGTTTTGTATAATAAATGAAATAAAGTAGCAGTATGATGTGTTAAATGAAATGTTTATAACAAATTTAGAACCTCTACTTAAAATCAGAATTTAAAATATTGGTCAGACGTTAGAGCCTTGGTCAAAAAAAAAGTATTTTTTGTCTATACTTCAAGAAACTGAGTCGATATTAGTGCTGTGCTCTTGTACATATTTACTTAACCACGAATTAAAAAATTATGCCAAATGAACATTAAAATACAGAAAAAAGCAAAAATGATGTGTTATTGTTGTGAAAATTTCAACGAATAAAAGTGCTCAGTTAATCTAATTTTATAATTTTCTCACGGTGGGAGACGTCAAAATGTTTCAGAGGAGTTCTTAGTAATTTTTGCATATACTATAAACAACGGCCTGAAGAAATGGAAATCTACAAGCGTCCTGTACAAGAAAATAACTTAGAAATATAATAATAGTGAAGTCAGTGCAAGTTTTCAGATCAGATATAATAAAATTTTTGTATAATAAATAAAATAAGTAGCAGTATGATGTGTTAAATGAAGTGTTTATAACAAATTTAGAACCTCTACTTAAAATCAGAATTTAAAATATTGGTCAGACGTTAGAGGCTTGGCTAAGAAAAAGCATTTTTTGTCTATACTTCAAGAAACTGAGTCGATATTAGTGCTGTGCTCTTGTACATATTTACTTGAACACCAATTAAAAGATTATGCCAAATGAACATTAAAATACAGAAAAAACCCAAAATGATGTGTTATTGTTGTGAAAATTTCAACGAATAAAAGTGCTCAGTTCATATAATTTTATAATTTTCTCACGGAAGGAGACGTCAAAATGTTTCAGAGGATTTCTCAGTAAATATTTTTGTACACAAGATTCAGATAATTATTGGAAAAAGTATACAAGAATGTTAAGAAAGCTTTTATTATCAGTAATTATAGTTCATAAACTGATTGTTTTTAATTTTACAAGATGTGTGCGGCAATCATGAGTTATTAAATTAAGCTGTTTTATACTTTCTACTATAAAAGAATATCGAGAAAGCTTTTTTCTCCCAATGATTCTTAGTTCATAAACTTTTGTTTTTAATTTTGCAAGATGTGTCTGATAGATTATTAATTCAAGTGGTTTCTAGTGAAAACTTCAACGAATCCAAGTGTTGAAAATAATGTAATTAATGATTGGCTTATGGTGAGGGGCACCAAATGATTCAGAGGAGCCATTTGTTCTGTGAATATACAGTACATGAAACCATAATATAAATTACTGTAATGGCTACTTTTTGAATCTGCAACCAACATTTTAATTTGCTAGCTGATTGTGATGCAATAGTATGATTATTAGATCTAGTACCCTTGCAAGTCTTTGATAAAATATTATGAAAAAGAAATATGTGGCTGTCATAATAATGAAATGAGTTCCAGCTTTAGAATGTGCAATAAAAGGCTAAAGGTAAATTTTAGCACAAATTTAATAATGTAATAATAATTTGTCAAAAAAACAAAAGCAAATGGATGCATCAGAGTGTTTTGTAAAAAAACTTAGTATGAGGTTCTGTTACGTAAGGGTAGTTAACTTGGCAAACTTTGAGCTTCGCATTTTGTAAAGGCTAGAAGATTAGGTGATTTCAGAGAAATAGATGCGAAAGAATAGTTTTTAAAAAACATTGTACCGCCTGCTGCTATGGAAATGGCAGTTGACATGAGAACTCAACTTCTCAGCCAACTTTGAGCTTCAAGTTTTATAAAAGCAAGAGAATCAGGTGATAAGAGATTTGAATTGTAATTCTGAGAACTTGTACTTTTTTCTTTTATTCCTTGCGATAGCTACAAAGAAAAAATATATTATTGTTATCGTTTTTAACAACTTTAAATTCTCTGTCGAAATACTAATAAAAGTTTAATGTTTTTATCCAAACAATTTTGCTCTCAACAACTGGCCAACTCTCTACAAAGAACTTGACTGAAAGCTTAAATGTTTTTTGAAACAATTATAATAAACACTTTTAAAAACTATTTTTTAAAGTATTTTCTATCTGTAAATTATTCATTATTATATTTTCTCTACAAAATATCTCAAAAAATGGTCCATTTCTATATCTTTTAAAAAATCCATTAATAAATTATTTTACAAAACTTCTACAATCCTTTACAAACTTTTGCAAGCAACGAGAAATTCTTTTCCAAAACCTTTACAATCACTTTACAAAAACTTTTACAAACGATAAGAATTTTTTCGTAAACCATAAGATTATTTTCCGAAACCTATACAATATCCTAAAAAATTATTTACGTTTTATTTTATGAAAAGGAATTCTACGAATAAATAATAAATGTTTGCGTTCTAAAGTCGAAATAAATTTCTTTCACGCGGATACTGAAAGTCAAACCCAAAAAAGTTGTGAAATCAATTAAAGTGTAGTTTTATACTTAACAGACATTATTTACAATGTAGTTTTACTCTTAAAAAGTTGTGAAATCTCTTTAAAAAATTATTTTGCAAAAGTAAAAACTTATAGGCAAGAATAAGTTTGGTTACTATTCTACATAGTTTGTACTTAACAAACATTATTTACTAAACTCTCCCACCCTCTCTTCCCCCTCTCTCTCTCTTCCTCTGTACCAAAAACTTTAATGAGAGCTTATATATTTTTTCAAAACAATAAACACGTTCTTTAAAAAACTAATTTTTTAAATATATTGTATCCGCACCATTTGTCTATAGTCCTTTTATTTATTCTGATCTCATATATTCAATAACCACTCTCTACAAATGGTAAGAATTTTTTTCATGACTGTACAAATAACTTTTATTTATTCGAATCTCATCTATTCAATAAGCACTCTGCAAATGGTAATAATTTTTTTTTCATGACTGTACCAATAATAATATTGTTCTAAATATGTTGTAAGTGCTCGTGATGCTATCTTAATAGTTTTGAATTTTTAATCGGACTTCAACGAGCAAATCTCTTATGCGTTAGTCGAATGTCTATTCTCAAATCGAGAAAGGTAGCTTTTGTTTAAGCTTCCTCCTCTCTCGATAAGAATTTTTTGACAAACGGCGACACACATAAGAGAAATTTTTTTTTTTAAATGAATAACTATTAATTTCGGAATAAAATATAATATCGGGGAGTTTCGTCCTTGTCGTACTTGGTGGACTCTTCAGGAAGACTCATTATTTTGGAGTCGAAGATATGTCTACTTGGGTCTTCCTGAAGAGTCCACCAAGTACGACAAGGACGAAACTCCCCGATATTATATTTTATTCCGAAATTAATAGTTATTCATTTTTTAAAAAATTTTTCTCGTATGTGTGTCGCCGTTTGTCAAAAAATTCTTATCGAGAGAGGAGGAAGCTTAAACAAAAGCTACCTTTCTCGATTTGAGAATAGACATTCGACTAACGCATAAGAGATTTGCTCGTTAAAGTCCGATTAAAAATTAAAAAAAAAATAATATTGTTAATATAAAACTTTCTACGAAAGTATAAAATAAGGCAAGTATAGACGTTTTTTCTGTATAATCTATAAAATAATAATCTTTATGTTTTTTTAAAAGAAATCAAATAAATACCAGTGAAAAAGTACCCATAAGTTAACTTGACTGAATAATACAACTTTTCGTAACTACTTAAAAATATTCAGTCAGCGGGCATAAAGTACTACTTAACGCCTAACATGCGTAATAGCTCCCATACTCCTACCAAACTTTATAGAACCTACGCACTTTACGCCCGTGTGGGCGAAAATTATTTTAATTATAGGCCAATCAATAGAGGTTTTTTTCGTGCCATAAATCTTATTAGTAAGCGGTAAACGCTATTGTACGCAGAATAGTCCACAGTATAAGTGGTATATAAACTCGACTAGCGGCTCTGTTCTATATATATTGTTATTAACAATTTAATGCAAAAAAAAACGCTTTTTTATGGTTTTTTGCTTTTATAGCCGAAACTAGTGGACCGATCTTGATAGTCCAATGAGATAAATTGTAGTAAATGAAATTACGAACAAAACTAGATGTTGATCGAATCGATCGGACGATTAGTTACGGAGAAAAACGTGAAAAACCGAAAAAATGAGCGTTTTTTGAAAAATTCATATATCCACCATTTTTAAAGATGTGGCGGATATCTCTGGCGAATTGATAGTAATTCACATGTACTTTATGTGTGCGAAAACCAGGGACTGTGCGATTATTAGTTTTTGCGTAATCGCGATTTCAATTTTTGAGTAGGCTATTTTTGAGCGAGGCTGTATGCTCTACGGGTTATCCGATTTCAATTATCAAAAATGATTTTGAAAGTTCAAATGTTGAACTATAAAACGTCTATCTTGGATTTTTGATTAAGTACTGTTTTATACCTGAAAACAGCTGTCAAAGTTGACCAAAAACGCCCGAGCGCACGGAAGTGGCGGAGTGGTGGGGGGCGCGCGGCGGCTGAGGGGAGCCGATATATATAGTAATAGAACGCGCTGCGCGCAACGCACAGATCTTTGCTTTTAATTTCCTCAGCAGCTAGAGGAGCTATTTTAATCATTTTTTTTTATTTCGAGGTAACTCAACCCAACTAAACCGATTCTGCACTTTTATTTGATGAAAAACGAACAGAAAGGCAGTTATTGGACGTTTTAATAGGTTGATAAAATAATAAATATAAACTTTCTATTTTTCTTAATCTACATTATATTTATTAGAAAAATTTACAGTGTTACTTAAAAACTATCTTACATTAATTAGTTTTTTTCCGCTTCGGTGGTAGCAAATCGATTTCATCCTCGCAGTGATACGAGTCGAGTTCGCATTCGTTCTCGTCACTCGAATCATCTTCTAATTCTAATAATGTTTTATTTATGACTAAGTTATAACATATATCTTCGTGGCAGTGTGCACAAAGATTTGTGCACTCTAAGCCGTGCTTTTTGCAACTGCACGAAGCATCTATACATCCCTTTTACGAGCAAGTGCATGAAATTTGCGATAATAATTTTTGGGGTATCGGCGGATCCGTCGTTCCTACCGGGAGCAAACATTTATTTTTTATTTGCCAACCCCAATCAGTAGGTATTAAAGAGTTATTACCTAACCATAATTGGAGTTGGTAATACACTCTAAATGCATGTTGCTTAGCGGATCCCTGCGTTGGTGGCAAAGTTTCTAAAACAAATTTCGTTTTCGTTTTGGCTTTGCAAAAATGTAAGTATCGCAAATCATGCAGTGAAAAATGACTGCTTTCTTCGATTAATTTATTTTCTGCTTTGTTGCTGTACAAGTCGATTATTAACTTATAGGCATTGCTAGCTATTTTTTCAGAACTGGCATTTTTTTCATAAAATACTGCAGATAAATCTAATAATTTTTCGTGGTTAACTGTATCTATTAATTTATTTTTGCCTATTCTATAAAAACAAAAGGTTGTATCGCAGCCAGAAAATGCATGTAAAAATGTTATTCTATTTCTTAAAAAGGGATATTTGAAACTATTACTATTAATATACTGATTTGATGTTGAGCCTTTGTTTTCTTTACAAAAATAAATGTTGTTAATGTTCTCTGCCAGTTCTGAAAAAATAACTAGCAAGTCTATGTCTTCGCCCACAATCACCACAGTTGTTTTATAATCAGCGCGGGCATTATTTATCGCAGTCATTACTATTAACCGATCCGCGTCCTCCGGGGCTATTTTTGTTTGAAATCGTACAGCATTTAGAGTTAAAGAAAGCATATTTATTAATCTCGTTTTATTTTTTTCACTGCTCCAATGAAATCGAAATGTTCAGGGTCATTAACGAGGGAGTTTTCGAATCGTACTGTTTCTGCGTAGGACTCACAGAGCCCAATATTGTAGAGACAATCTATTAAACCTCGTGCTGCAAATTTCGTATGTATCATACATGAAAGTCCTAATAATATAGTCGATGAAAAGGATCGTGGTCGCATAGATGATATTAAAATATGGGCTGCGGTAACAATTCTGTTTTCCCACTTATCCCAAGATCCATTTTTTCGCTCATGTTTATGAGGTTTTATAAGAATTTCGAGCATTAGTTGCAACGTTTCCGGAATATCTTTAATGTTATTTAAGAAATCCGTTGGCGTATTATAATTCTCTAAGTCAACTTTCATAACCCTAACATCTTGTAGAATAAAATGACTGGCTAATTCCACTATTCCCAAACTTTCTTCTTTTTCATTTACTTTGCGATTTGAATACCAGCTATCTTGTATACATTTACCTAACGTTTGTTTAAAACAAATAAAACGATCATTTGAGCTAGAATAAATTACTATTTCATCTTCGAAATGATTTTTTAAAAGTATTGCTATGTGACCAAGTCGGGGTAGATCAGTATCTCCGAACTTATTTACATATATTTGTAATATATCTTTTAAAGAAAATTGACACTGATCGCTATTCTCCAATAAATAGTTGATAATAAAAGATAATAAGTTACTCATATCTTCGGTTATCGGTCTACCCTTAACATTACAAGGACTATATGAGTAAAATACGCTTAAGCATTTCGAGTGATAATAAACGGTGTTTTCTATATAATAATTATCTGATTCTTTTTTCAAATTAGATAACCGCGACGCTAGAATTTTATTCTCTTCGCTTTTAGGGAGAGCTTGTAACTGCGCCAAAATATTATCGATAGTCTCCTGCTTTGAAACGCGGGTTAAATTTTGCTTACAACTGTGACATTGATTCGAACAAAAAAAAAACAATGAGTTGAGAAAGCGAACCCTCGTCCTTCTTTACAACGATTTCGGTCTTTTAACCATGTTAATACCGATGCTGCTAACGCCCTTTTTATATTAGACTCCCTCGTATAGAGAGTTTGACAGGTTTTATGTACTGTGATTTCTTTTAATTTTTGTAACTTTAAATGCTTCTTATCTTTTCTTTTATGACTGGCTAGAATAAGATTATTAATGGCCCGTTCTTTCAATATGTGCGATTTAGATGGTTCATTAGGCTTGTCGCAAAGTAAACAAATTTTATCGTCGTCAAGCCACTCCTGTTCGTCTTCCATAGTTTGTGTATTTTCATCGTGCCTGAATAAAAAAAATATTAATGGAATACGTAAAGTTAAAATTCATATATGTGCAAATCTCACGAAAGATGCGACAAAACCTGAAATCACGTTTTGAAAATTTTTTTTCGAGCACACCTTCGAAACCTGGTTTTTCCTATTGTTTGTAGTATATAAAATGAAGATCCGCAGTTGTACAGCGTCCATCAAGTTGCCTATTTTTTCTAGAACAACTTCTTACTTTTTAAGAAAATGGCAAAAAAAGCCCTTCTCTTCAAACCTCAGCTATTTAGCCCAGAAACGATCTACTCATGTGTTTGAAGTTCTGAACGTTCAACATGAACGAAAAATCGAATATTCCCAAACTCGGTTTTTTTATATTATCTGTCAGATATATGCATAAAACCAATAGAAACAGCGATATAAGTTATTTCCGAAGTGATCATCCCCCAAAATCAGCCCCCAAACCACCCTCACAAGACAATACATGATAAAAAAATTTATATTTTAACAGCTTATGAATTTCCTAAAAATTTTAACACGGGAATTTCTTCAAGAGCTTACCAAATACTAATAAAAAAATTGCCGAGACCAAAATCGATCGGAACCCTTCCTTCGGGGGATGCAAGCGGGGCAAAACGGCTAAAAAGACATGAAAAATACATATAAAAAATTCTGTCTCTAGCGACTATGCGATTCCTAAAAATTTGATAACGGTAATTTCTTCTAGAGCTAACGAAATACTTATAAAAAAATTGCCGAGACCAAAATCGATCCGGAACCCTTCCTTCAGGGGGATGCAAGTGGGGCAAAACGGCTAAAAACACCTGAAAAATAGCTTTAAAAAATTATATCTCTGGCGACTATGCGATTCCTAAAAATTTTATCACGGGAATTTCTTCTAGAGCTTACCAAATACTCATAAAAAAATTGCCGAGACCAAAATCGATCCGGAACCCTTCCTTCAGGGGGATGCAAGCGGGGCAAAACGGCTAAAAACACATGAGAAAAATACATTTAAAAAAAATTCTGTCTCTAGCGACTATACGATTCCTAAAAATTTTATCACGGGAATTTCTTCAAGAGCTTATCAAATACTTATAAAAAAATTGTCGAGACCAAAATCGATCTGGAACCCTGCCATCAGGGGGATGCAAGCGGGGCAAAACGGCTAAAAAGACATGAAAAATACATTTAAAAAATTCTGTCTCTAGCGACTATGCGATTCCTAAAAATTTTATCACGGGAATTTCTTCAAGAGCTTACCAAATACTCATAAAAAAATTGCCGAGACCAAAATCGATCCGGAACCCTTCCTTCGGGGGATGCAAGTGGGGCAAAACGGCTAAAAACACATGAAATATACGTTTAAAAAATTCTATCTCTAGCGACTATGCGATTCCTAAACATTGGATCACGGGAATTTCTTCAAGAGCTTATCAAATACTTATAAAAAAATTGTCGAGACCAAAATCGATCCGGAACCCTGCCATCAGGGGGATGCAAGCGGGGCAAAACGGCTAAAAAGACATGAAAAATACATTTAAAAAATTCTGTCTCTAGCGACTATGCGATTCCTAAAAATTTTATCACGGGAATTTCTTCAAGAGCTTACCAAATACTCATAAAAAAATTGCCGAGACCGAAATCGATCCGAAACCCTTCCTTCGGGGGATGCAAGCGGGGCAAAACGGCTAAAAAGACATGAAAAATACATATAAAAAATTCTGTCTCTAGCGACTATGCGATTCCTAAAAATTTGATAACGGTCATTTCTTCAAGAGCTTACCAAATACTCATAAAAAAATTGCCGAGACCAAAATCGATCCGGAACCCTTCCTTCGGGGGATGCAAGCGGGGCAAAACGGCTAAAAAGACATGAAAAAAACATATAAAAAATTGTGTCTCTAGCGACTATGCGATTCCTAAAAATTTGATAACGGTAATTTCTTCTAGAGCTAACGAAATACTTATAAAAAAATTGCTGAGACCAAAATCGATCCGGAACCCTTCCTTCAGGGGGATGCAAGTGGGGCAAAACGGCTAAAAACACCTGAAAAATAATTTTAAAAAATTATGTCTCTGGCGACTATGTGATTCCTAAAAATTTTATCACGGAAATTTCTTCTAGAGCTTACCAAATACTCATAAAAAAATTGCCGAGACCAAAATCGATCCGGAACCCTTCCTTCAGGGGGATGCAAGCGGGGCAAAACGGCTAAAAACACATGAGAAAAATACATTTAAAAAATTCTGTCTCTAGCGAATATGCGATTCCTAAAAATTGATCACGTTAATTTCTTCTAGAGCTAACGAAATACTTATAAAAAAATGCCCGAGACCAAAATCGATCCGGAACCCTTCCTTCAGGGGGATGCAAGCGGGGCAAAACGGCTAAAAAGACATGAAAAATACATTTAAAAAAAATTCTGTCTCTAGCGACTATGCGATTCCTAAAAATTTTATCACGGAAATTTCTTCTAGAGCTTACCAAATACTCATAAAAAAATTGCCGAGACCAAAATCGATCCGGAACCCTTCCTTCAAGGGGATGAAAGTGGGGCAAAACGGCTAAAAAGACATGAAAAATACATTTAATAAATTCTGTCTCTAGCGACTATGCGATTCCTAAAAATTTGATAACGGTAATTTCTTCTAGAGCTAACGAAATACTTATAAAAAAATTGCCGAGACCAAAATCGATCCGGAACCCTTCCTTCAGGGGGATGCAAGTGGGGCAAAACGGCTAAAAACACATGAAAAATACGTTTAAAAAATTCTATCTCTAGCGACTATGCGATTCCTAAAAATTTGATCACGGGAATTTCTTCAAGAGCTTACCAAATACTTATAAAAAAATTGTCGAGACCAAAATCGATCCGGAACCCTTCCATCAGGGGGATGCAAGCGGGGCAAAACGGCTATGAAGACATGAAAAATACATTCAAAAAAAATTCTGTCTCTGGCGACTATGCGATTCCTAAAAACTTTATCACGGAAATTTCTTCTAGAGCTTACCAAATACTTATAAAAAAATTGCCGAGACCAAAATCGATCCGGAACCCTTCCTTCAGGGGGATGCAAGCGGGGCAAAACGGCTAAAAACACCTGAAAAATAACTTTAAAAAATTCTGTCTCTGGCGACTATGCGATTCCTAAAAATTTTATCATGGGAATTTCTTGTAGAGCTTACTCATAAAAAAATTGCCGAGACCAAAATCGATCCGGAACCCTTCCTTCAGGGGGATGCAAGCGGGGCAAAACGGCTAAAAAGACATGAAAAATACATATAAAAAATTCTGTCTCTAGCGACTATGCGATTCCTAAAAATTTGATAACGGTAATTTCTTCTAGAGTTTACCAAATACTCATAAAAAAATTGGGCTGGAATGTGGCACTTTCGGCCAGGTGATGGCGAAAAATACTTTTCTTCATCCCCTAGCCGAATGTACGATCTTCCCGGCTCGATTTCGCGCCGGGAAGAGCGACTTTTGTGGTGGCCGCTCTTTGTTGATCGTTGCATGGCAACGTCCACGACAGCGCACGTGTTGTAACCTAAACTATGGTAACCCTTCGAAATGTGTTGACAAGATAATCATTGGTAAAATCGGAAAATTGAAAAGATATATGGGTTTTAAATTAATTTTATGTTATTATTAATACATTGAACAATATATTCATTAGAACTCTCATGATCAATTATTTTCTTATATTGGATACACACTGTGAGAAAGCTTCTATACATATATATAGACATGATGTTTACACTTTGAGTTTCAAAACATGGTATAGCTATATACTTATATGTGACAGCTTTTTGACTTTCATTCTACAATGTACGAGAGTTCGATACGCGCGCTTCGCGCGCTGATTTTTTTTTTAAGTTACAAAAGAAGCTGCGTAATTAATGAAGGGTTTCTTTTTTATTTACAAAAGAAATGTTATTATTCAATTCATTATTTAAGGCTGTATGGGCTATATGTAAAAAATAATTTCAGATCAATAAAGTGTCGTCAGCAGGTCAATAATATGATTATAAATGCCTCTGCCAAATTTGAATATGATTTGCGTGCTAGTTATCGAGATATTTGAGTTTAAAATTAACGTGGGTTCTTATGGAGATTCTCTGAATATGGCTAGACTCGTCGTAGTTATTGAAAAAATTAAGTTGAAAAAATAGTGTTTAGTTCTTGTAAATTTGTGTATACGTAAAAGAAAACCTTTATAATCGATTGCAATTGAAATGAATTGCGTTTGCAAGCTAGTAATTAAGGCGATGCGAGACCCCACAGTTACCGACGATTGCAGGGATCCGTTTTTCTCATTCAATTTTGAATTTTGACAAAAAATCTCTCTGACACGTAATAGGTTTGATAGTCAACTGTAACGTACCAGAGCGATATTTTCTTAAAATTCAAATTTGAATGAGAAAAACGGGTCCCTGCAATCGTCGGTAACGGCTGGCACTCACATCGCCTTGAAGTAATAGCATAAAAACTGTGTAAATAAGGCGTACAGTGTAATAAGACGTACTCGGCTTCGCCTCGGGCGTCAAAATGGCGCCGACCAGGCAATCCAACATTCTGGCCTTGTGTCGTAATATACTATTCTCAGTTATGCACTCTTTTTACATGATTTTATAATTATTTAAGAATATTTAGTTCAATGTATATCCCCTGAGTTTATAAATTTAAGCCAACTTTGACCTTTGGTTGCGGGTTTTCATTGGTCGCCTGTGATATACCGATGAAATCTGTCTTTAAAATCGATTTGCAATTTTCAGCATTTAATGTTGTGAAGGTTCAAAAGACAATGAAAGAAAGAGAAGAAATAAAAATCAGGACATATTTTAATTTTTATTGTCAGGGAAGTGTAAATAAATTACATATCATTAAATAACTAATCGCAAGTTTGAAGAAGTGAAAAGGATCAAATTTATACAAAAATATAAATATTTCTTTCTCATATGTAAATTTGGCTGCCGCAACACAATTTTTATTAAATTCATAAAATCTCGAGATTTCTAAAATGGGGGGGGGTTAAGAATCACAATGGTCAAACATTCCGATGGCGAAAATACCGATAGGTAATTTAACGATAGCTAAATCATCGGAATAAGGTTTTAATCGAATAGGAAAAATTCCTACGAGAAAATTACAAATGGTCAAAAGTTCCGAAAATAATTTTGACAATGTTCAAAAGTTTCGAAAATAATTTTGACAGTGATTCATAGTAACGAAAATCAAATGTCGGAAAAGTCGAATAGTTAAAATAAAACCTATCAACGGTTGTATCACAAATGGGTACAAATTCCGTTACAGGACGAAATTCCGAAAACTAATGAAACACTCCTTAAGAGGATGTGCAACCCTAATTTCAATATTTTTTTAAATCAACATTCAAACATTTATTTGGAAAAAGACGGCTGTAAAGCGCTCCGTACACGCAAACACTATATGCAGATATTTTTCTGGAAAATTCTATTGATATTTGCGTGAGTTATGCTCGTTTGAAAAGTAGGTCAATTGTAGATTCTTACTTACCGACAGTACGGTTTTTATTTAATTCAATAAATTCTCATCTCTTTTTGGAAAAAGACGACTGTCAAGCGCTCCGTACACGCAAACACTATATGCAGATTTTTTTCTGGATAATTCACTTGCATCCCCCTGAAGGAAGGGTTCCGAATCGATTTTGGATTCGGCAATTTTTTTATAAGTATTTGGTTAGCTCCCGAAGAAATTCCCGTGATCAAATTTTTAGGAATCGCATAGTCGCTAGAGACAGAATTTTTTAAATGTATTTTTCATGTCATTTTAGCCGTTTTGCCCCGCTTGCATCCCCCTGATGGAAGGGTTCCGGATCGATTATGGTCTCGGCAATTTTTTTATTAGTATTTGGTAAGCTCTTGAAGAAATTTCGGTCATAAAATTTTTAGGAATCGCATAGTCGCTAGAGACAGAATTTTTTAAAGGTATTTTTCATGTGTATTTAGCCGTTTTACCCCACTTGCATCCCCCGAAGGAAGGGTTCCGGATCGATTTTGGTCTCGGCAATTTTTTTATGAGTATTTGGTAAGCTCTAGAAGAAATTTCCTTGATAAAATTTTTAGGAATCACATAGTCGCCAGAGACAGAATTTTTTAAAGGTATTTTTCATGTGTTTTTAGCCGTTTTGCCCCACTTGCATCCCCCGAAGGAAGGGTTCCGGATCGATTTTGGTCTCGGCAATTTTTTTATGAGTATTTGGTAAGCTCTTGAAGAAATTACCGTGATAAAATTTTTAGGAATTGCATAGTCGCTAGAGATAGAATTTCTTAAAGGTATTTTTCATGTGTTTTTAGCCGTTTTACCCCACTTGCATCCCCTGAAGGTATTGTTCCGGATCGATTTTGGTCTCGGCAATTTTTTTATAAGTATTTCGTTAGCTCTCGAAGAAATTCCCGTGACCAAATTTTTAGGAATCGCATAGTCGCGAGAGACAGAATTTTTTAAATGTATTTTTCATGTCTTTTTAGCCGTTTTGCCCCCCTTGCATCCCCATGAAGGAAGGGTTCCGGATCGATTTTGGTCTCGGCAATTTTTTTATGAGTATTTGGTAAGCTCTAGAAGAAATTCCCGTGATAAAATTTTTAGGAATCGCATAGTCGCCAGAGACAGAATTTTTTAAAGGTATTTTTCATGTGTTTTTAGCCGTTTTGCCCCACTTGCATCCCCCGAAGGTATTGTTCCGGATCGATTTTGGTCTCGGCAATTTTTTTATGAGTATTTGGTAAGCACTTGAAGAAATTCTCGTGATAAAATTTTTAGGAATCGCATAGTCGCTAGAGACAGAATTTTTTAAATCTATTTTTCATGTCTTTTTAGCCATTTTGCCCCGCTTGCATCCCCCTGATGGAAGGATTCCGGCTCGATTTTGGTCTCGGCAATTTTTTTATAAGTATTTGATAAGATCTTGAAGAAATTCCCGTGATCAAATTTTTAGGAATCGCATAGTCGCTAGAGACAGAATTTTTTAAATGTATTTTTCATGTCTTTTTAGTCGTTTTGCCCCACTTGCATCCCCCTGAAGGAAAGGTTCCGGATCGATTTTGGTCTCGGCAATTTTGTTATGAGTATTTGGTAAGCTCTACAAGAAATTCCCATGATAAAATTTTTAGGAATCGCATAGTCGCCAGAGACAGAATTTTTTAAAGTTATTTTTCAGGTGTTTTTAGCCGTTTTGCCCCGCTTGCATCCCCCTGAAGGAAGGGTTCCGGATCGATTTTGGTCTCGGCAATTTTTTTATAAGTATTTGATAAGCTCTGGAAGAAATTCCCGTGATCAATTTTTTAGGAATCGCATAGTCGCCAGAGACAGAATTTTTTAAAGGTATTTTTCATGTGTTTTTAGCAGTTTTGCCCCACTGGCATCCCCCGAAGGAAGGGTTCCGGATCGATATTGGTCTCGGCAATTTTTTTATAAGTATTTGATAAGATCTTGATGAAATTCCCGTGATCAAATTTTAGGAATCGCATAGTCGCTAGAGACAGAATTTTTTAAATGTATTTTTCATGTCTTTTTAGCCGTTTTGCCCCACTTGCATCCCCCTGAAGGAATGGTTCCGGATCGATTTTGGTCTCGGCAATTTTTTTATGAGTATTTGATAAGCTTTACAAGAAATTCCCATGATAAAATTTTTAGGAATCGCATAGTCGCCAGAGACAGAATTTTTTAAAGTTATTTTTCAGGTGTTTTTAGCCGTTTTGCCGCGCTTGCATCCCCCTGAAGGAAGGGTTCCGGATCGATTTTGGTCTCGGCAATTTTTTTATAAGTATTTCGTTAGCTCCAGAAGAAATTTCCGTGATCAAATTTTTAGGAATCGCATAGTTGCTAGAGACAGAATTTTTTAAATGTATTTTTCTCATGTGTTTTTAGCCGTTTTGCCCCGCTTGCATCCCCTGATGGAAGGGTTCCGGATCGATTTTGGTCTCGGCAATTTTTTTATAAGTATTTGATAAGCTCTGGAAGAAATTCCCGTGATCAAATTTTTAGGAATCGCATCGTCGCTAGAGATAGAATTTTTTAAAAGTATTTTTCATGTGTTTTTAGCCGTTTTGCCCCGCTTGCATCTCCCTGAAGGAAGGGTTCCGGATCGATTTTGGTCTCGGCAATTTTTTTATAAGTATTTCGTTAGCTCTAGAAGAAATTAACGTTATCAAATTTTTAGGAATCGCATAGTCGCTAGAGACAGAATTTTTTAAATGTATTTTTCATGTCTTTTTAGCCGTTTTGCCCCACTTTCATCCCCCTGAAGGAAGGGTTCCGGATCAATTTGGTCTCGGCAATTTTTTTATGAGTATTTGGTAAGCTCTTGAAGAAATTGTCGTGATAAAATTTTTAGGAATCGCATAGTCACTAGAGACAGAATTTTTTAAAGTTATTTTTCATGTGTTTTTAGCCGTTTTGCCCCACTTGCATCCCCCTGAAGGAAGGGTTCCGGATCGATTTTGGTCTCGGCAATTTTTTTATAAGTGTTTCGTTAGCTCTCGAAGAAACTCCCGTGATCAAATTTTTAGGAATCGCATAGTCGCCAGAGACAGAATTTTTTAAATGTATTTTTCATGTCTTTTTAGCCGTTTTGCCCCGCTTTCATCCCCCTGAAGGAAGGGTTCCGGATCGATTTTGGTCTCGGCAATTTTTTTATAAGTATTTGATAAGCTCTGGAAGAAATTCCCGTGATCAAATTTTTAGGAATCGCATCGTCGCTAGAGATAGAATTTTTTAAAAGTATTTTTCATGTCTTTTTAGCCGTTTTGCCCCGCTTGCATCTCCCTGAAGGAAGGGTTCCGGATCGATTTTGGTCTCGGCAATTTTTTTATAAGTATTTGATAAGCTCTGGAAGAAATTCCCGTGATCAATTTTGTAGGAATCGCATAGTCGCCAGAGACAGAATTTTTTAAAGGTATTTTTCATGAGTTTTTAGCAGTTTTGCCCCACTGGCATCCCCCGAAGGAAGGGTTCCGGATCGATATTGGTCTCGGCAATTTTTTTATAAGTATTTGATAAGATCTTGAAGAAATTCCCGTGATCAAATTTTAGGAATCGCATAGTCGCTAGAGACAGAATTTTTTAAATGTATTTTTCATGTCTTTTTAGCCGTTTTGCCCCACTTGCATCCCCCTGAAGGAATGGTTCCGGATCGATTTTGGTCTCGGCAATTTTTTTATGAGTATTTGATAAGCTTTACAAGAAATTCCCATGATAAAATTTTTAGGAATCGCATAGTCGCCAGAGACAGAATTTTTTAAAGTTATTTTTCAGGTGTTTTTAGCCGTTTTGCCGCGCTTGCATCCCCCTGAAGGAAGGGTTCCGGATCGATTTTGGTCTCGGCAATTTTTTTATAAGTATTTCGTTAGCTCCAGAAGAAATTTCCGTGATCAAATTTTTAGGAATCGCATAGTTGCTAGAGACAGAATTTTTTAAATGTATTTTTCTCATGTGTTTTTAGCCGTTTTGCCCCGCTTGCATCCCCTGATGGAAGGGTTCCGGATCGATTTTGGTCTCGGCAATTTTTTTATAAGTATTTGATAAGCTCTGGAAGAAATTCCCGTGATCAAATTTTTAGGAATCGCATCGTCGCTAGAGATAGAATTTTTTAAAAGTATTTTTCATGTGTTTTTAGCCGTTTTGCCCCGCTTGCATCCCCCGAATGAAGGGTTCCGGATGGATTTGGTCTCGGCATTTTTTTTATGAGTATTTGGTAAGCTCTTGAAGAAATTCCCGTGATAAAATTTTTAGCAATCGCATAGTCGCTAGAGGTAGAATTTTTTAAAAGTATTTTTCATGTGTTTTTAGCCGTTTTGCCCCACTTGCATCCCCCGGAGGAAGGGTTCCGGATCGATTTTGGTCCCGGCAATTTTTTTATTAGTATTTGGTAAGCTCTTGAAGAAATTGTCGTGATAAAATTTTTAGGAATCGCATAGTCACTAGAGACAGAATTTTTTAAAGTTATTTTTCATGTGTTTTTAGCCGTTTTGCCCCACTTGCATCCCCCTGAAGGAATGGTTCCGGATCGATTTTGGTCTCGGCAATTTTTTTATAAGTGTTTCGTTAGCTCTCGAAGAAACTCCCGTGATCAAATTTTTAGGAATCGCATAGTCGCCAGAGACAGAATTTTTTAAATGTATTTTTCATGTCTTTTTAGCCGTTTTGCCCCGCTTTCATCCCCCTGAAGGAAGGGTTCCGGATCAATTTGGTCTCGGCAATTTTTTTATGAGTATTTGGTAAGCTCTTGAAGAAATTCCCGTGATAAAATTTTTAGGAATCGCATAGTCGCTAGAGACAGAATTTTTTAAATGTATTTTTCATGTCTTTTTAGCCGTTTTGCCCCGCTTGCATCTCCCTGAAGGAAGGGTTCCGGATCGATTTTGGTCTCGGCAATTTTTTTATAAGTATTTCGTTAGCTCTAGAAGAAATTAACGTTATCAAATTTTTAGGAATCGCATAGTCGCTAGAGACAGAATTTTTTAAATGTATTTTTCATGTCTTTTTAGCCGTTTTGCCCCACTTTCATCCCCCTGAAGGAAGGGTTCCGGATCAATTTGGTCTCGGCAATTTTTTTATGAGTATTTGGTAAGCTCTTGAAGAAATTCCCGTGATAAAATTTTTATGAATCGCATAGTCGCTAGAGACAGAATTTTTTATATGTATTTTTCATGTCTTTTTAGCCGTTTTGCCCCGCTTGCATCCCCGGAAGGAAGGGTTCCGGATCGATTTTGGTCTCGGCAATTTTTTATGAGTATTTGGTAAGCTCTTGAAGAAATTACCGTGATAAAATTTTTAGGAATCGCATAGTCGCTAGAGACAGAATTTTTTAAATGTATTTTTCATGTCTTTTTAGCCGTTTTGCCCCGCTTGCATCCCCCTGAAGGAAGGGTTCCGGATCGATTTTGGTCTCGGCAATTTTTTTATGAGTATTTGGTAAGCTCTTGAAGACATTCCCGCGATAAAATTTTTAGGAATCGCGTAGTCGCTAGAGATAGAATTTTTTAAATGTATTTTTTATGTGTTTTTAGCCGTTTTGCCCCACTTGCATCCCCCGGAGGAAGGGTTCCGGATCGATTTTGGTCTCGGCAATTTTTTTATTAGTATTTGGTAAGCTCTTGAAGAAATTCCCGTGTTAAAATTTTTAGGAAATTCATAAGCTGTTAAAATATGAATTTTTTTATCATGTATTGTCTTGTGAGGGTGGTTTGGGGGCTGATTTTGGGGGATGATCACTTCGGAAATAACTTATATCGCTATTTCTATTGGTTTTATGCATATATCTAACAGATAATATAAAAAAAACCGATTTTAGGAATATTCGATTTTTCGTTCATTATGAACGTTCAGAACTTCAAACACATATCTACTCAAAGTTTTCAAACAGAAATTAAAACTAGAAAAAAAGAGCTTTAATTCCTTTTTTTAAAAATTAAAAAATGTTGATTCCTTCAAAAGTTACAAGGGTTTGAAGTTGAACGTCGAAAAGGCATAAAAATGCTCTCAAAGTCGGCGCGTCCGATTCCTGCGATTTTTTGCATTTTTATGCTTTTTCGACGTTCAACTTCAAATCCTTGTAACTTTTGAAGGAATCAACATTTTTTAACTTATAAAAAAAGGAATTAAAACTCTTTTTTTCATGTTTTAATTTCTTTTTGTAAACTTTGAGTAGATCGCTTGTGGGCTAAATAACTGAGGTTTGAAGAGAAGGGCTTTTTTTGCCATTTTCTTAAAAAGTAAGAAGTGGTTCTAGAAAAAATAGGCAACTTGATGGACGATGCTCAACCACGAATTTCTCTTATACATACCACAAACAACGAGAAAAATCAGGTTTGGTAGGTGTGCTCCAAAAAAAATTTTCAAATTGTGATTTCGGGTTTTGTCACATCTTTCGTGAGATTTGCACATATACGTTCGTCGTGGAGAAAATTAGTATATGCACCACGGGAGTAAGTAAAGAATCCATCAGATCGCATATAATTGTCGCTCGAGCCGAAGGCTCGGGCGACAATTATATGCGATCTGAGACATTCTTTACTTTTACTCCCTAGGTGCATAATCTATTATTAGTGTGAACACGACCGAGTAAATAATTTTTCATTTAATTTTAATAAGACTGTTTAATTTGGGTGTTTTTGCAATAACATTTACCTAACATTCGTAGATGTAGATGCTTCTGCCTCGTCGGTAAGCTCCATTACGATGTTTTGTATACTGATCTTGTATACTGATTATCTAGGAATTTTAATAAAATATAATTAATATTTACGACTCTTATATTAAATTTAACTAATGAGAATCAGTATTATATACCACTTGTATAACAACACACATCGAGTGTTTTAAATACTTTCAAAGTCTTATTAACAATCTAAATTGTTATTAATTTTTAATTGTTATTTATAATGTAAATTTATAAAGTAATGTTTCTTAAACTCAAATAACAGGCACAAATTAATAAAACAATTATTGGAAAGAAATTTTGAAATATATAAATATACATACAAATACGCCACACTTACACACTATATACACATAAATTAAAAAAATAAAAATAAAAAAAAGAATTAGAAAAAATGGAACCGTGATAGTATCGGGGATCGAACTCCGGCCGCTTGAGTGAGAATCAAGTGTCTCTGCAACTTGGCTATCCTTCACACTGCTATTTACTCTTTCTACTCGAATAATTAAACAGAATGCCGGCAATACCGATTCCATTTATACTCATACACTTTCAAACTTATTCTGTTCATGAAGCTATATTACTTATAATAAAATTTAAGTTGATTTAAACCTCAAGTTATATAAAAAAAACGCTACGAATTAGAAAAAAAAGTTTTTCAATTCAACAAAGATTTTTCAAAAACAAGAACCTAAAGTAACCGAATTTTAACATGCTACTGATAAACTAAAATATTTTACAAGAGACTACGTGATTAAAAATTATCCTGTTTTGATTTCTGATTGTTACAAAGACTTTCACCTATACTACATATACTACAATAAAAATTATACATACTTTTGTGTGCACCTCGTATAATGAATGTACAGTACGGTGTCGACTCCACTCCAAAAACTTGATATTACACAATAAAATCACTGAACTTATTATTAATTTAATACAATTAAAATTAACAATTTTAATATTTTAAAATAATTAAAATATTAGTAATAATTAACTAGCTATTTATAAAATAAACACATGTATCAAAGATGCTTTGCAAAGGTATAGTAGCTAGAGTCTCGGTGGCAACTGTAGTATAAACAGCTGAAAAGACCGTTGGTAGCGTCGCTTTCTCCTTCTTTGACCGCTTCAGTCCACGATATACAATAGTATGGTATAGTGGAAGAAAGTGGGGACAGAACAGAGTGGAGCGAATAGCATTACTATACTGTATATACAAGCAGATGTTCCGAGCGTAAACGTCCTTGATTATATAATACACGCCCGAGTAGATACGTATATACCTGCTTCAAATCTCAAGCAAAATTAGCGTTTCTGTTCATTTTTCATCAAATAAAAGTGCAGAATCGGTTTAGTTGGGTTGAGTTACCCCGAAATAAAAAAAAATGATTAAAATAGCTCCTCTAGTTATTCTAGTCTAGTCTATTACTATATATATCGGCTCCCCTCAGCCGCCGCGCGCCCCCCACCATTACGCAACTTTCGTGCGCTCGGGCGTTTTTGGTCAACTTTGACAGCTGTTTTCAGGTATAAACCAGTACTTAATCAAAAATCCAAGATAGACGTTTTATAGTTCAACATTTGAACTTCCAAAATCATTTTTGATAATTGAAATCGGATAACCCGTAGAGCATACAGCCTTGCTCAAAAATAGCCTACTCAAAAATTGAAATCGCGATTACGCAAAAACTAATAATAGCACAGTCCCTGGTTTTCGCACACATAAAGTACATGTGAATTACTATCAATTCGCCAGAGATATCCGCCACATCTTTAAAAATGGCGGATATATGAATTGTTCAAAAAACGCTCATTTTTTCGGTTTTTCACGTTTTTCTCCGTAACTAATCGTCCGATCGATTCGATCAACATCTAGTTTTGTTCGTAATTTCATTTACTACAACTTATCTCATTGGACCATCAAGATCGGTCCACTAGTTTCGGCTATAAAAGCAAAAAACCATAAAAAAGCGCTTTTTTTTGCATTAAATTTTTAATAACAATATATATAGAACGGAGCTGCTAGTCGAGTTTAGATACCACTTATACTGTGGATTATTCTGCGTACAATAGCGTTTACCACTTACTAATAAGATTTATGGCACGAAAACGCTGATTTTTTCTCTATTGACTGGCCTATTATATAACTACTATGCCTTCTTTTTATTTCTAAAATTCATAAGAATTTTATCAGATATTTACGAAAAGTCAAAGCCTATATAAAAAAAATTACATAGTTACCACCACATCTCCATTTTCCATTGATCTTTCTCAATTTTGAAATTTCTATAATATTACGCATCTTGGGAGGACAATAGAAGTCTATAGAGCTGCTCTAGCAGGGGTGGTCCTCCAATCTCCCATACATACTTGGCGGGCCCGACGGTTTCCAGTTTACTGGTGGGCTTTGTAAATGTAGAATACTAAATTTTTACATAAATTCATTAACAATGTTTATACCTATAAGCCCATTATAAATATTTACATTGGCTCTAATTTTTAATTGATACCGTTTAAATATAATATCCCTACATGTGCAGAATCTCATGATTTACTTTCATTACCGAAAATATTTTTCCTTGTGTCCGTCTTTTTTAAACGGGAATGGGATAAAAAATGCATATAAATTTATTGTCTACTCAGAAGTGCTTTAGGTTTTATTAACCATTTTGTAAGCCACCTATTTTTTATTCTTTTCCGTCGTGTAAATATCATATGAGATCTCATAAGAGATATCATATGTGTGATGTCATCTGCAATTTTACATATTATGGGATCTCATATGAGATCTGATGCCCGATATTCTCTATGAGATCTGATGTCCGATATTCCCAAATGAGATCTGATGTCCAATATTCTCATATGAGATCTCATATGATATTTTCATGCGGGTTTGCACTTTCTATTCAAAAACAGAGTAATAAATTCAATACTGAGCCCTATTTAATATGTATAAGCAACCCATTTATATATTTTATCTGATCTTTAAACATATGAATATTTATATGAAAATGACCATGTCTAGACCTTAAACTGCAAACCGTCGGGCCCGCCAAGTATGTATGGGAGATTGGAGGACCACCCCTGCTAGAGCAGCTCTATAGACTTCTATTGTCCTCCCAAGATGCGTAATATTATAGAAATTTCAAAATTGAGAAAGATCAATGAAAAATGGAGATGTGGTGGTAACTATGTAATTTTTTTATATAGGCTTTGACTTTTCGTAAATATCTGATAAAATTCTTATGAATTTTATAAATAAAAAGAAGGCATAGTAGTTATATAATTAAAATAATTTTCGCCCACACGGGCGGAAAGTGCGTAGGTTCTATAAAGTTTGGTAGGAGTATGGGAGATATTACGCATGTTAGGCGTTAAGTAGTACTTTATGCCCGCTGACTGAATATTTTTAAGTAGTTACGAAAAGTTGTATTATTCAGTTAAGTTAACTTATGGGTACGTGACTACAATAAATTGATTTCAGCACTTCCTTGTGTTTAATTTGTATAGAAGGATGAACAAATTTTAGTACATTTCTGAGAATAGTCATACAGTTGTTTCCGAGAGTTGTTTGCATTACTTGACTGTCGATAATTGATTTCACAACTTTCATTTGTTTGATTTGCAATGAACAATTTGAATGTACTTACTTACATATAATTTGTTCAGCATACAATGACTCAAAGAAGTAAAAGACTTTTTCACTGTTATTTATTTGATTTCTTTTAAAAAAACATAAATATTATTATTTTATAGATCATACAGGAAAAAC
This sequence comes from Torymus aiolomorphi, assembly GCA_036365515.1. Lineage (NCBI taxonomy): Eukaryota > Metazoa > Arthropoda > Insecta > Hymenoptera > Torymidae > Torymus > Torymus aiolomorphi. The sequence goes on from CM070876.1 coordinate 72,770,146, forward strand.
GTCTATACTTGCCTTATTTTATACTTTCGTAGAAAGTTTTATATTAACAATATTATTGTTGGTACAGTCATGAAAAAAATTATTACCATTTGCAGAGTGCTTATTGAATAGATGAGTTTCGAATAAATAAAAGTTATTTGTACAGTCATGAAAAAAATTCTTACCGTTTGTAGAGAGTGGTTATTGAATATATGAGATCAGAATAAATAAAAGGACTATAGACAAATGGTGTGGATAGAATATATTTAAAAAATTAATTTTTTAAAGAACGTGTTTATTGTTTTGAAAAAATATTTAAGCTCTCATTAAAGTTTTTGGTACAGACGGAGAGAGAGAGGGGGAAGAGAGGGTGGGAGAGTTCAGTAAATAATGTTTGTTAAGTACAAACTATGTAGAATAGTAACCAAACTTATTCTTGTTTTTATAAGCCTATAAGTTTTTACTTTTGTAAAATAATTTTTTAAAGAGATTTCACAACTTTTTAAGAGTAAGACTACATTGTAAATAATGTCTGTTAAGTATAAAACTACACTTTAATTGATTTCACAACTTTTTTGGGTTTGACTTTCAGTATCCGCGTGAAAGAAATTTATTTCGACTTTAGAACGCAAACATTTATTATTTATTCGTAGAATTCCTTTTCATAAAATAAAACGTAAATAATTTTTTAGGATATTGTATAGATTTCGGAAAATAATCTTATGGTTTACGAAAAAATTCTTATCGTTTGTAAAAGTTTTTGTAAAGTGATTGTAAAGGTTTTGGAAAAGAATTATTCGTTGCTTGCAAAAGTTTGTAAAGGATTGTAGAAGTTTTGTAAAATAATTTATTAATGGATTTTTTAAATGATATAGAAATGGACCATTTTTTGAGATATTTTGTAGAGAAAATATAATAATGAATAATTTACAGATAGAAAATACTTTAAAAAATAGTTTTTAAAAGTGTTTATTATAATTGTTTCAAAAAACATTTAAGCTTTCAGTCAAGTTCTTTGTAGAGAGTTGGACAGTTGTTGAGAGCAAAATTGTTTGGATAAAAACATTAAACTTTTATTAGTATTTCGACAGAGAATTTAAAGTTGTTAAAAACGATAACAATAATATATTTTTTTATATACACTCATTTTGCCTTTAGAAATTTGTGTAAATGTTTTTATTTGCTGCAACTGATATTTGTGTTTACATAATATTTGATTTGATTTTGTTTTTTATGAAGATGGTGTAATACTCATACTTTATCATTAATCCTATTTTATCAGCTGAACACGTCAAAATCATTAATATTAAAAATAATTATTTGTGTCTTAAACAAATTGAATAAAATAAGTGTGAAATAACAAAAAATTTAAATAACAAGAAAAAATGTGAAATTTACAAATATTAATAAATTATTAAATCATTGAAAAAGTAAATTGGAATCGTCCAATGAGATTGCAGGATTTTAAAATTGACTAGGCACGTTCGGAAAGAATCAACTTCCCTCGGGTGTAAATAACTAGAGTAAAATTGTTGTAATTTTTCATTTTTTGATAATGTGAGTAAATTTAAAATTTTACTCGGGTAAAACTGACCGCAAGGGATAATTAAATTTAAGGTAGTTGACCGTACAATGCCGTAATAAAAATCACAATATCGGAAAAATTGTGCTATAAGCATATGATGGAAACTCCTCATTTATCGTTGTATACTATTGTGTAAACATGAACCCTAAATTGGAATCGTCCAATGAGATTGCAGGATTTTAAAATTGATTAGGCACGTTCGGAAAAAATCAACTTTGTCTGGTGTACACTAATTTTTCTAATAATCACGATTTAAGAAGTGAATATAGTAAGAATTACCCTCACTCAATTTTGAGATAACTATTTTAAAGTTTAAACATTTATGGTTCACGGTTATATAATTATATATACGCTCATTTTGCCTTTACAAAGTTATGTAAATGTTTATTAGCTGCCACTGATATTTGTGTTTACATAATATTTTATTTGCTTTTTTTTATTAAGATGGTGTAAGAAATGATAAAATCAACAATCAACTATATTTTATTGAAAATAAAAGAAAAGGATGACGAAAACTATAACGGACCATTCAAAAAATCAAAATTAGAAGTATAATTTCAATTTTTGTAATATGTACACAATTATTTATAATAAAGATACACAATTATTAAATAATAATATATTTATAATGTCAAAAATGAAGTTATTATGTGGGTTATTCTGCCATAACTACCCCAGGTGGCGTCCGGAGCTTCCATAAAGATTTACAAATAAAAATAAATGTTTCACAGGCTCTAATGTGTATATAATGACGTTGACTATGTTGGAAGATCTACAGAAAGCGTTTTTTAACTGTCTGTTAAAAAAAGTCAATAAAATAGAGTCAACATGTCAGTTCCGTCCCTTGTCCTAAACAAGATTTTCAATGTGAAACCTTGTGCCACGTGAAATTCAAGCGAAGAAGCCTAATTCCCACATACACATTGTAAATTGCAGGGTTTTTAATATATGTTTCCATCATTTTCAAGGTCAAATTCAACAAACTACTATTAAATCACGATGGATACTTTTTGTCCAGCGATTTACACGAAAATATTGATAATAGCATTAATTGCTTTGAAAACAGCGCTACTTGGCTCCACAACGCCATCTAGCGGTCAATTCCTCCAGCGCGAGCACACGGACGAGTGATGGAAGCGGCAAAGCCGTTAAAAATTAGAAAATCCACAAACGCGAACTACTTCTTTTTTCTAATTTCACAGCGTACAAATATTTTAGTCAGTTCCGTCCCCCGTGTAATCCGCTGTTTAGATTATGTTTCATGGAAAGTAAAATGCATTTTTTTCGAGTATTTGGTGAATATAAGAACTACCTATGCGGAGAATAGGTAATATTGAGTATACGCGACATGCGAGCTTTTTAAACTTAAAAATGTCAGTTCCGTCCCATAAAAGATTAAAATTCATTATTAAATGTTAAAAACTTTTTTAATTGAACTAAAATCTTTGGTTTTCGGGCTTTTTTTTATTTCTTATAATAAAACTGATATTCCATACGGTTTCAAATCATAAATTATATATAAGATTGAGTAAATTCATATAAATAATGAATGATTTACATAATTGTGAAGTCTTTAAAATTTCTATTTATCTGCTTTTATAAGATAAATTTTGAAAAATGGCTCCGACCACGAGAAATGCAAATATTCTGAAGAAAAAGCATTAAGTTAAACAAAGAAAATCAGTAAAAGTAAAATTTCAAAATGCTGAGAAAGCCGTTGATGTATGGACTCGTAATTCAGTGAATTGGCATTTTGTCCCATGAAAATCCTTTATGCGGTCTCAGAGAAAAGTTACAACAAACTTTTTTTCTTGAAAATGCTGTAACTGACGATAAAATGAGTTTAAGGTCCTCTGCTTAGGCTCATTCTATTCAAGATAAGTTATATTTACAATATATTTTCATTATTTTATTATAATAATATTTTTTATCATTTTTTTAAGTAATTTTGTCCATAAAGGCCTATAGGTGTAAGACCGCATTAACAAATTATTAAATATTATATTTTATTAAATTAATTTTAAATGTAAACAGAAAATATTAATTGTAATATTATTTTAATATTGTAAATAAAAATGTAAATCAAAACACTGTATGAAAAATAATTTGCATAAATTATCATAAATTATCATTTTGATTCCTTAGTGAAAATAATTTTCGTGCCTAATCGTGCATAAGTGTTCTTAACTGTGCAAAACTGTGCCAAACTGTGCCCAAGTAGGTAGGTTTCGGACATTTTACACAGATTTATCACATATTGGCACAGTTTGGAACAATGTGGCACACTTTTGCACAGTTTGGCATAAATCATTTTTAGCTGTTAAAAGTAAATATAATTTGATTTTCGATACAGTTGTGCATAGTTTAGCACACTTTGGCACACTTTAGAGCATTTTGACATAGTTTGGCACAAAGAATTTTCAGTTACTAAAAATAAAATTAGGTTTATTATTAGGCACAGTAGTGCACAGTTTGACACACTGTGGCACAGTTTTGCAGTTTTTGCACAGATTCACACAATTTGGGGCAGTTAAGCACACAAAATATTGTTCACTTATTAAAACAATATAAGTAAAAATATAAATAATTTATTTTTAACAATAATTTTGAATATTTAAGTATAGGTAATCTCAATTAGAAATAAATGGACACACTTGACTATAGCTAAACTCAATTGATTTTCAAAAATTAATAATTCTTGAGTCTAATAACTGTAAATGGTTGAATAAAAGGTTTGATATTGTTAATAATAAATGATGGTTGCTAATTTAAAAATTTAACAATAATTTGTGTTAAGACGTGCTAAAGTTGTGCCAAACTGTGCACAACTGTGCTCCACTGTGCCGAAGTATGTCAAAGTGTGTTAAACTGTGCCAAATAATCAAGCTAAATTTATTTTTAATGGCTAAAAGCTTTTTGTGCTAATCTGTGGTAAAGTGTGTTAAAATGTGCAAAAGTATGCCAATCTGTGCTAAACCTGTGTAAAATGTCCGAAATCTACCTACTTGAGCACACTTTTGCACAGTTTCGCATAGTTAGACATACTTTGGCACATATTTGCACAGTTTCACATACTTTAGCACTCTATAGCACAAAATTTTTTTCCACCAGTGTTACTCTTAATATTATTACGGAATTTGATATTATTAATTAATTTGGTTATATAAGTAGTATAACTAGGCCGGTTCTGCCCTCCCCCACCACTCGGCCACCGGCCGACCTGTGTAGCGTTCTGATAGGTTGAGATGGGCAGGTGAATCTCCGCCCACTTTCGAGGAGCTTCTACCCTTCCATTTGTAATGACGTCATCAAATAAAAATTATCCGTATTTTATTGTCACATGTTTGCATGATTTTTACCCGGCGGCGGCGGCGGCGCGCGCGGGGACTAGCATCTTACCGCGATGACAAGCTGGACAACCACGGGGATGAGCTGATTCGCGCGGCGGGCGCGCGGGGATGAGCTGATTTCCGCGGTCATTAGCATTCACCGCCCGCGTGTAAGTATATTTACCGGGTTGATGAGCTGACTTTCGCGGGCATTAGTCTATCGTCGCTGGTAAGATATTTACCGCGCATTTATTTTTTCGAGGTGGCCGGCATTTTGATGTGACTAACTCAGTAAGTGTATTTCGGCTATAGCATGCTGAACAATCGCATCTCTTCGTTTTCCGATATTCGTAGTTGCCTTATCGCTTTTAATTCTAAGAACTCCAGAGTATTTCAATTGCGTTCTCCTTGCAATCCTTTCCTGACAACGACTCACAAAACTTAATAGTATTTCATAGAATTTTACCCGGTAAATCGAAATACTGTTTTGGTTAACTGCATATACAAACGATAAGAGTACCGGCGTCGATGAAAACCCTAGATATAATAATTATTGAAATGGTCCATACAAAGGAGGCAAGACGAAGAGTATTTCACTTTTGCCAGCAACCCCGACACGGGTGACGTCATCGCATGCTGTGCAGGTTGAAACGTGCCTTCTGGTACGAGTATTTTGCGGGCATTAGTCTATCGTCGCTGGTAAGATATTTATCGCGAGAGAGCAAGCGAGAGTGAGAGAGCTAGAGAGAGAGAGAGAGAGAGAGAGAGAGCGAGAGAGAGAGAGAGATTAGATTAGATTAGATTATATAGTTTTATTATCTGTACATTATGTTGTACAAGTTAAATAAAGAATTATAATATACATATATATAAGTTTACAAGTTTTAAGTTAACGCAAGCAAAAATACAGAGTACATGGAGCAAAAATTTTACAATATATAAATAAGTTACGCAAGGCAAAAAATAGTTTTAAAGGAGCTAAGTATAAAGTTAAAGAAGCATAATCAGTGTGAGAGAAGCTAAATACAGTTAATTGCTCAGACAGAATATAATTGTATTATACGGATTCAAGGAGATGATGATGTATAAAGTAGTGATTTGAAGTGAGGGATGGAGGTGATATCGCGAAGGTGAGATGGTAAGGAGTTCCACAGATATGCCGAGCTGATGTGAAATGACCTCTTTTCAGTGTCTCTGTTTGACAGCTTGAAATGTCTAAGGCTGCCGCATTACCCCTAATTGGACGAGTAGTGAGACGGAAGTTGAAAAATGCTAGCAGATATGATGGAGTAGCAGTGTTGAATAGTCTGCACAGTAGGTTTGCTGCAAAATATTTTCTACGTCCAGATGTGGTTAGCCAGCCCAGTTCGCGTCTGTAGGGTGTGATGTGCTCACTTCTTCGCACACCATATATGTATCTAATCCCAGTGTTGACAAGCTTTTGGAGTTTATCATCTAGATCCAATGTCAGGTCACAGTAAGCAAGACAACAGTAGTCTATGATTGGAAAGAGGAGCATTAATATTAAGTGCTTACGTAGCCTGAGATTTGTGCTTTTTCTAAAGAGCCTGTACATGAGGGAACGCACACGTCGGCTCGTCTGTGCGATGTGGTCTTTCCAAGAGAGCTTGGAGTCCAATATCACTCCCAGGATCCGTAGCGACGATTCGAAGACGATACGGTCACCACCTATATCAAGGTAGTTTCTGGCCACTGCCGATAGTCTGTTTATATAGTATGGCGAGCCAATAACCATTGCTTTTGTTTTTCCAACGTTTAGTCTAAGGTGGTTTTGAGTGGCCCAGCACATGATTCGGATGGCGTTTGCACTCATTATAGCGGAAACGCGATCAAGCTCGCCTAGAGGGCAGCGAATATAAACTTGGAGATCGTCCGCGTACATGACGTGAGAGATATCGTGATCCAGGCACAAAGATATATCGTTGACATAAATTGAGAAAAGTAAGGGACCTAGCACAGAGCCCTGCGGGACTCCTGTATTGAGTTTTAGGTAGGTGGAACAGTTTCCAATGCCATCAATAACCGCCTGCTCTCTACCTGTTAAGTAGGATGCTAACCAACGGATGGCAAGTCTGGAGAGACCGTAGTCAAGCAACTTTTTAAGGAGTCTTACATGACAGACTGAATCGAAAGCCTTACTAAAATCGAAAAGAAGTAGTAAGGTTACATGTTGTTTTTCGATTCCAAGTCTGATGTCATCAGTCAGCTTAAGCAGGCATGACTGTGTGCTATGTCCCGAGCGAAAACCAGTCTGGAGCAGATCTAGGTATAATCGTGCTTCTAGGTAAGCAGATAATTGCCGTTGTACTAGCCATTCGAGGGCTTTAGACAAAAAGCATAAGAGTGATATAGGGCGAAAATCACTTAGGCACGAAGGAGAGCTTACCTTACTCAAAGCAATCACGATAGATTTCTTCCAATCACATGGGAAGAGTGCTTCTCGCAGAGATCGATTGAAAATCCTGCAGATGATAGGCGCTAAGAAAGGAAGAGCAAGTTTTATTAAATGATGTGGAATACCATCTGGTCCTCTGGCCTGGGTTTTAAAATGTGCTACTGCGGCTACAACATCAGAAACTTGAATCTCATCAAATGAAAATTGCTCATTATGAGTAGAGGTGGCCAAAGAGTCCAAGAAGTCTGCGACAGGTGGAGTGTCTTGATCGAATGAGACACCCCTAAAAAGAGCATTGAGCTCAGTGGTAGTGAAAGGCTGGGCGGACGACTTCTTTTTGGAGCTAGAGATGCCAAGATGTTCGAGCTCACGCCATATATCCTTGGGGTCTGTAAGCGAGGAGAGCCGAGCGTGATGGTAGTTTAGTCTCGCCTCTTCAATGGTACGATGAGCTACATCGCGTGCCTGTCTGTAAGCTAAGAGGTCCAGTGGTAGTCTAGTCCTACGAAAACGTTTGTAAAGGCGATCGCGCTCTTGAATCATAGAGTGATGTTCGGTGTTAAACCATGGATGGCGTTTTTTACGTGGTGAAATGGTTTTTATAGGAGCTAGACTCTCGATTGCCCCTTTGATGTGCGTTTGAAGGACAGAGACACACTCTTCAAGTGGGGCTGACTCGACCGCAGTCCAGTCCAAACCTTTAAGATATTCTATAAGTGTAGTTGCACAGATGGCCTTGTAATCACGATAAGAGAACGAGGGTTGAGGAGGATTAGGCATGTGCAGACCTAAAGTGGCAGTGAGCAAGTCGTGACCATCTGCAAAGGGTGACTCAGATTTCCAGAAATCAACGACTTTGTCCTGGTTGTCCACAAGACAGAGGTCGAGCCAGGTATCGGAGGTATCCCTATGATACGTCGCGCCATAAGGAATGTTGTGTAGCCCATTATCGTCTATAAACCGGTGAACGAAAGTTGTATCTGCAGACGAGCAGCAGGCTGATCTGCATTAAAATCACCTACTATTATTTTTGTGCTATAGTCGTGCATGAATGCCGTGATTTTATCAATGAAGTCTGTTCCTTGAATGAAGGGAGCGTGCGGTGGACGATATACTACCGCAGCAAAACATGGAGGGTGGCCTACGATATTTATCTCACAGAGCAGATACTCTGGTTTGCCGGGCTTACCAGTCCAGATGCCATCAGATGAGCAGAGGATAGTGGCAGAGATAGAATTGTGAATGAATAAAGCAACCCCACCACCATTTTTGTTACGGTCACGACGTAGGAGTTCATAGTTATCAAGGTGCACTATTGAACTAGCATCTAGATTAGGGTCAAGCTTAGTCTCTGTGACCGCTATGATGTGAAAAAAGGAACGAGTTGAGAGAAAAAATTTCAGCATTTCTATACGTTTTTTGAGTGAGTTAGCGTTAAAGTAACAGATTCTGAGGCCATGGTTCTGAGACACTGAGATGCGAGATGTGCGTGAGCGGGGTGGACATGTAGGAATGAGATGAATGGCGTTGAGAGAGCGATGAGGATGTGATGAGCCTATGCTAAAAAAGATTTTAGTTCCTCAGCAGTAGAAATGATTGTCGCGTGGTCTTCTTTCTTCTTCTTTAAGTAAATTTTGCCATTGCGCAGGTAGCTGACGAAACCTCTCTTTTTAGCTTCTGCGCGAGCAGATATACGGAGGTGGTAGAGTTCAGTAGGAAGAAGCTCGTTTATATTAATCAGAGAGTGAGGCAGCGGAGGATTGGCATTAGCATGTACCAACAAATCGGTGCTGAGTTGAGACGTATGCATTTTTCCAATTTTTATTTTTGCGCTTAAGAGCGACTGAGCTAGTGCACGTGACGATAAAGTAACGATGAGTGGTGTGACCCTTAATCCAGCATCACCATTGGTTGACTGAGATGAAGTAGTTGGTGGTTCTTCTGCATGAGTAGCGAGTGAGGACTGCTTCAGTGACTCCGAGGATGGTTTCAGGCGCATTTTCCGCACATGTAGTATATCGCGGTCATGAAGCTCACCGTCAAGGAACTTCAGAGCAGCGTAAACAGCGCCTTTCAAGGATGTTGTATCGGGGATAGAGAGTCCAGTGATCAGCAGCTCGCTGGAGAGGTTTCGTTGCGTATTACTGAGATGTTGAAGGTCATGCTCGAGTTTTTCCAGTCGTCTGACAGTAGGTTCATTTGGAGCAGTGGCAGTATTTGATGTGCAGAGGTCATCGAACAGGCGACGAAGATTACCTTGTTCAGTCTGCACTTGAGATATGGCCTCTTCAGCAGCAGAAAGACGAGTCGCGAGGTGGGGCAGATCATCTAGAAGTGATAGTTTTTCTTCCATGTTGGTCATTCGTGTGGAAACTTCCTCCAGCCGCGTGTTCAGAGTAGTTTGCACTTCCTCAAAACGTACGTCAAGAGAAGAGCTTAGAGTGCTCAATCTTGCGTTAAGAGTATCTAGTGTGGTTAATTTATCGAGTATCTGCTGTAGAGGGTCATTTGGTTGTGGCGGTAGGTTCAAAGAAGAAGTGGAAAGAGATGGTAATATTGAAATTGCAGCAGAACTACTATTAGCATTGCTTTCATTAAGTGAATCACTCCTCTGTCTGGTTGTATTTGCTGCAGTGATACAACTTCGACAGCAGTTGATGAGTTTGTTGCTCTTATTACGGACTTGTTTAAGCAAAGTACAGGATGGATGATAATTATTTTTACAATGACCACATGTGACATATTTAGTTTTAATTGATTTACTGCAATTATAACATGTGATATCCATCTTAGAGATTAAGAAGCTAGTAGGAACCCTAAAAGCGTAAATGAGATGAAAATGAGGTGAAAAGGCGTAAATGAGATGAAAATGAAGAAAAGAACGGCTCTAAAATGTGTTAAAATGAGTTAAAATGTCTTATTATCTATGATACTGAGAGTAAGTAGTGCGCACGTTAACTAAGTCAGACAGGTCGGCAAGTAGAGACCTTTTACACCCGTTTACAAGTAGTTCGAAGAGAAAACGGTCAGCCATACAAAATATAAAACGCAATTTACAAAATTCACAACGGAACAAACTAATCAGACTAGATATAAATCGAGGTTGACTAGGTGAAAATAAATGAATATAAATTCTGATAATAAATTAGGTTAATTAGATGAGTAATACTGATTGCAACTTAAGCTACTTGTATGCCAAAAAATTTATGTTTAGAATAATTAAATACTGAAATTAGGCTGAATTAATAATATTGAGTGAATGCGGAGCGATTAAAAAGCTACTAAAAAAAAAAAAAATTTATAAAGATATAAATAAACAATAGGTGAAAATAAATAAATAAATATAAATTTAAATTCTGATAATAATTAGATAAATAATACTGGTTGCAACTTAAACTACTTGTATGCCAAAATATTTATTGTTAAAATCAAAATAATTAAATACTGAAATTAGGCTGGATTAGTAATATTAAGTGAATGCGGAGCGATATAAATAAACAAATAAATAATATAGCAACTAAGCTAATTGTATGCAAAGTGACAGACCCTGACTCATTCAGTTGGTGATTTTACGTACATAATACATCGCGTCTATTACCATAAGATGGAAGCGTAAACATACTTCGCTTGATGTGCTTAGTGCGGCTCAACTGCTGATGAGATAGTATGTTCCCGCATGCGGCAGGCAGTTAATAACGGTAATGATGACAGTCAGATTCGGTGTGCAGCAGGCTTTTAGGTGACGGTATAGGGGACTGTCAGCACTACACTTGGCAGACGTTGTTGATTATGTTGGCAACGGAAAAATTCAAAAAGCAGACGTCTGTAAAAGCCGGTATGAGATGCACTGTAGCATTAGCTGCACGTGCACTGCAGCCACTGGTACCAAAAAAGTTGAAGGGACCAAGAATAGTGCAGAGCAAGAAGATTGTGCAGACCATCCGATGGTTGAAAAGATGTTGGCGAGATATCACGTCTTCAGTTTGAGGTTATGTTGGCGACTTCAACAGGAAACTTGCTCCAGGCTCATAGAAATGCATCGAAAATCATGCAGACCTTAGACACAAGCTTGAGAGCCACCGGAGCCAGTTTCCTAGAACGAAAAAACACTCCTCAGAGTGAAGTGTGCGTTAAATATGGTGTAAGATAGCAGGAGCGAGTAGAATGATGACTGCTTGTATTTACCACCAAGAGAAGAGAGAGAGAGAGAGAGAGAGAGAGAGAGAGAGAGAGAGAGAGAGAGAGAGAGAGAGAGAGAGAGAGAGAGAGAGAGAGAATTTTCGAGATGGCTTGCATGTATGATGTGACTAACTCAGCAAGTATATTTCGGCTATAACATACTGAACTGTAAACTCGGTTGGCCCGACACAACAGGGTGTATAGTTCTTATCTCGAGTGTGTTTCATCTATCAATAGGGTCGTATTTTTACGACGCTGATCCATGCACGTAAGTGCGCGTGCACGTTTGACGAAGAGTTGTTCCTTTTTCACATCTGGAGTGCGTGTATAGTGCCGTTAGTCTTTTCGATGCCCACCCTTGTTTCATAAGATGTGTATTTTAAATCTCAGTAATCTTCCAAAGAAAATGTGCTCACGGGGTGGACGCTGACGCAAACTCCGACGAGATACTGCACGGGCGACGTCATCACATGTTGTGCAGGTTGAAACGTGCCTTCTGGTACGAGTATCATCTTGCGCGTGCCCTCCATCTTATCGCAAACGCCTCTTGTCGATATCGTTTAATTTTACGTCCCCTTGTAAAACATTCACCACGCACTCGCATATGCACTTGACGAGCGGTTTGTCAGCCGTGCGCGCGATAACTGTTCGATGTTTCTTATCTTACAGTGAGACGTATGGCATACCGAAAAAGTATCAAATTTCAACCACTTCCTGTCAACGGCTCCCAAAACTTAATAGTATTTCATGGAATTTTCCATGGTAAATCGAAATACTGTTTTGGTTAACTGCATATAGAAACGAGAAGAGTGAGGGCGCTGATACAGGAAACCCTCGAAATAATAGACTCATACAAGGAGGAAAGACGGAGAGCATTTCAGTCTTGCTCGGAGACGAGAGCAGAACAGTCGTGTCTTGAATTAATACCATATATACTTGACACAGTCAAATATCAGATTACACATAGCATTTTTATTAGTTTATTCTCAAATAAGTATTTATTTATCGTTAAACGTGCTACCTCGAAAGGACATAAGATTACAATAAATTCTTAAAATTTGTTATTCTATTCATAATTAGTCATACGGGCCTTATAAATACGACGAGGGAGCTGGAATTCTTTCATTGTGCAACGAAGTTTTAAGTGATCACTATGTCCGCGTTTGACTGTAAAAAACTTATGAATATTATGCTAGAAGTATATGGGCTTTTAGCCTATAAAAAAGTAAATCCTGAAGAAATTACGAAGTGTATTAAACTAGGCAACCAGAATCTAAGAAACTTCAGGAGGCTTTCGCTTAAAAATGGAAACACTGTTGCAGAAAAACAAAGTTTTATATCCACAATTGGATTACTCAAAGGCATTCAAGGCAGATTCAAGCGTTTATTAAAGAGTGGTGCGGGTTTGCGTGAAACAAGAAGTGACAGAGTAAAATGGCAAAATGTGGAGTCTACTTTCAATGATCGTATTAAATCTGGAGCGATTACAAACTTAAAAAATTTAGATATTACTAGATTTATGAAAGACGCTCAAGCATTATTTCAATCTCAAATGAAAAATGTTTTGAAAAAAGAAGAGGCTCTCAAAGTGTATACTATCTTGTCAGCTGAATACATCGTAATAAAAGCTGATAAAGGGATAGTAGAAATCAAGTATTTTAATACAAAAGCGGAGCCGATTTTACGAACAACTGACTTAAAGCAATGGTTTGCTGAGAATGTTCAACAGCGTATTGAAAAAGATATGGACGAATTTCAGGAGAAAGATTCCGGCTGGACACTTCGACAAATTCTTAATCTATCTGTACACATCAATAAACATAATCCAATGCGAGGAGGCTCATACATCAGTTTACCCCCGCAAATACAAAAGAAGCATGCATGTATCAATGTACAGAATTTCGATGATGTATGTTTCAAGTGGGCAATACTGTCAGCTTTGCACCCTGTACATCACTCTGACCGAGTATCATCATATAAAGTCTATGAGAATGAATTGATTTTTAATGGAATACAATTTCCTATGAGTCCTAAACAAATTCCGCAATTCTACATTATTTCAGAAATGATTCTAAATTGAATTTGCATGAACAAGATTGTATGTAACTTAACAAGTACAAAGTAACTTTGGCTACACCAAGAGACAATATTTTACAGTTTAAAAATTTTAATTATCAAGAAAAAGTGCCATTCGTCATATATGCAGATTTTGAGTGCCTTCTAAAAGCTGTGGAAATTGGAAATGCTTATCAAGAACATGAAGCATTTAGTATTGGATATTATTCAAAGTGTAGTTATGATAACTCTCGATCTCACTACAGTAGCTACAGAGAAAAAGATCCTGCTAAATGGTTTGCAGAGCAGCTGCAAAGTCTAGCAGAACATTTTGAGACTATCTTCAAGTTCATAGTACCAATGGAAACATTAAATTTAAAACAAGAACAAGAATTTCGAAATACATCATTATGCCACATTTGCGAGAAACTTTTAGCAGAGAAGCGTGTACGAGATCATTGTCATCTGACTGGAAGGTATGGTTAAAAGAAAATTAAATATGCTTTAAGCGAAAATTTTACATTTTTCTTATGTTCTTTTTTTTTCTTATGTTTTACGTATCGAGGTGCTGCTCACGAAGATTGCAATTTACAGTATAACGATTCACACAGTATTCCAGTGGTATTTCATAATTTAACTAGCTATGACTCACATTTTCTCATAAAGGATATTGCCACTAGCATTCCTGGACGAGTAGATCTTTTACCAGTGAATAAGGAACGCTTCATCTCATTCACCAAGCGCATTGAGGGAAATGATATTAACTTTAAATTCATAGATTCTTACCGATTCATGGCAGCACCCTTAGACAAATTGTCATCATATCTCGAAGAACTTAATCTTTTGTGGCAAGATTTCTCTCAAAATGCAGAATATGCACCATTTACTAAAAAGAAATTTGAATTACTTAAGCGAAAAGGAGTATTCCCTTATGATTATGTGGACTCAAAAGAAAAACTAGATGTTTCCGAGCTGCCATCAAAAGATGAATTCTACAGTAAATTAAATGACAATCCAATATCAGATAAAGATTATGAGCATGCGAAAAATATTTAGACAGCATTCAACATATCGAATTTGGTCCAATATTCAGATTTATACTTAAAAACAGATGTTCTACTTTTGGTCGAAGTATTTGAAAATTTCCGCGACAGCTGACTGAAAGCTTACGACTTAGATCCAGCACATTATTACATAATTTCAGGCTTAACTTGGGATGCTATGCTTAAGTATACGAAAATACAGCTAGAATTACTTACAGATATTGATCAAGTTATGTTCATTGAACGCGGTATTTGAGGTGGAGTGAGTCAATGTTCCAACCGTTATGCTCGAGCCAATAACAAATACATGGGCAATGATTATGAAGTAGATAAGGAGTCCAAATATCTCATGTACTTTGATGTAAATAATCTCTATGGTTGGGCTATGCAACAATATCTACCCTATGGTGGTTTTGAATGGATTGATGATGTAGAAAGAATAAATTTCAATATTCCGGATAATGCCCCAGTTGGCTACATACTTGAAGTGGACTTGGTATATCCAGAACATTTACACGATATACATAAAGATCTACCATTTTGTCCAGAGCACAAGAAACCACCAGGCTCCTCACAAGCTAAACTTATCACGACTGTTGAGCAGAAATCGCGATACATTCTACACTATCGCAATTTGAAGCAAGCTCTAGAAAATGAATTAAAACTCAAAAAAATTCATAGAATACTGAAATTTAATCAAAGACCCTTGCTCAAAGAATACATTGATCTAAACAGTAAAATGCGACAAGCAGCTAAAAATGATTTTGAAAAAAATCTCTACAAATTAATGAACTATGCTGTTTTTGGAAAGACGATGGAAAATGTGCGAAAAAGAGTTAATGTTAAATTACTAACTAAATGGGAAGGTCGATATGGAGCAGAAGCTCGTATTGCACAGCCAGAATTTCATAGCGGTACTATCATCGATGAAAATCTTGTTATTGTTGAGTTAGCAAAAACTGAAGTGTGTATTAACAAGCCAATCTACGTAGGACTGTGTGTACTTGATTTATCAAAGACTTTAGTACACGATTTTCAGTACAAATATATGAAAACGAAATTTGTGATCGTTGTAAACTGCTATATAGTGACACTGACAGCTTAATATATGAAATAAGAAATGATGATATTTATGAAGTGATTAAGAGCGATATTGCAAAATTTGATACTTCGGACTATTCATCTAATAATATATTTGGAATTCCACAAGCCAATAAGAAGGTTGTAGGATTAATGAAGGATGAGTGCAATGGTTGCATTATGACAGAATTCGTTGGACTACGTAGTAAAATGCATAGCATACGCGTCAATGGCCAAGACCACATGAAAAAAGCTAAAGGCGTGAAAAGTGGAGTTGTCACCAAAACCATCAATTTCGACGACTATCTTCAGTGTTTACTAAATTCAACTACACAATACAGACAGCAGTGTATCATACAGTCTAAAGCTCATGTAGTGCGTACTGTGAAACAAACAAAATTAGCTCTAAGTCCACATGACAATAAGAGATATCTCGTACCAAATGAAACAGATTCTCTGCCGTGGGGGCATTATAAAATAGATTAAGATTGATTGTATGTATATGTGTGTGTGTGTGTGTGTCTGCGTGCGTGCACGCATGTCTGCGTGTGACGGTAGTGAAATGCGGCGTTTTGAACGCATGTAAATGTACGTGTGTGTGTGTGTGGGTGGGTGGGTGGGTGTGTGTGTGTGTGTGTGTGTGTGTGTGCGTTACTTTAAAATTTATGTAATCATAGTTTGTAAGTTTTTGCGTATTCATACTTGTATTTTTACTATGTAAGTTTTTTTCTTAATAATAATCTGAACTATCGAATAAAATTTTTTACCAAAACAACTTTTATTATTTATCGACCTCACACTCTCCCAGTAAATTATCCAATCCTCTTTGATTCCTTAAAAAAATAATAATAGTATAGTTTCATTTTTGTTCACACGCGCACACGTATGACTAACGATGAAACGAGTTGCTTGCAAGTCTATCCCTGACTTTCTTGGAATAGTTATCGATATTTACGCGCTGATCGTGTTTCTCTCTTTTGTACAAAACTTATTAACGCGTACTCTCTCTTTCTCTCTCTCTCTCTCTCTATATATATATATATATATATATATATATATATATATATATATATATATATATATATATATATATATATATATATATATATATATAATATGTTTGTAAATTGGTACTTTTGAGGAGATGTGAACCTTTCGCTCAGAGTTCGGACAATGTGACTAAAGAAATAATGACCCTCAGGTTACCGAATCTAGAAAAAGGGGATATAGATTTCTCCTCAAAAGTCGCGATTCTTGCTTTGAGAAATTTGAGGAGTCTCTTCAAAATGCCGACATCTCTTCAAAAGTACCGATCTATACGTTGATATCTCTTCAAATATACCAATTCCCATAGTTATATATATATATATATATATATATATATATATATATATATATATATATATATATATATATATATATATATAATAATAATAATAATAATAACTCAGCATGTGTATTGCATAAGGTATGACTGGTAGGAGTTTATTAATGTTTATAAATAATTCACATACACACAACGCAGTTTTAAAGGCATATCCATATCAATGGTCCCCATTGCTTTCAAAAGCTACCGAGAAAGAGAGAAGAGAGAGAGAGAGAGAGAGAGAGAGAGAGAGAGAGCCATTTTTTTTATATTATAGAAGTTTTCCACCCAACTGCTCTCATCTGTATGTGCGGGGTCCGTGGCGCTGCCGACGTGGTGTCGGTGCGGGTGCGACGGTATAAGCTGATGAAAGCCACAGAGAGAAACATGATCAGCGCGTAAATATCGATAACTGTTCCAAGAAAGTCAGGGATAGATTTGCAAGCAACTCGTTTCATCGTTAGTCATACGTGTACGTGTGTGAACAAAAATGAAACTCTACTATTATTATTTTTTTAAGGAAACAAAGAGGATTGGATAATTTACTGGGAGAGTGTGAGGTCGATAAATAATAAAAGTTGTTTTGGTAAAAAATTTTAATCGATCGATCAGATTATTATTAAGAAAAAAACTTACATAGTAAAAATACAAGTAAGAATAAGTAAAAACTTACAAACTATGATTACATAAATTTTAAAGTAACACACACACACACACACACACACACACACACACACACACACACACACACACACACACACACACGCACGCAGGCATGCAGGCACACACACACGCAGGCACGCACGCACGCACGCGCGCACACACACACACACACACACACACACACACACACACACACACACACACACACGTACACACGTACAGTTACATGCGTTCACAGACGCCGCATTTCACTGCCGTCATACGCAGCCATGCGTGCACGCACGCAGGCACACACACACACACACACACACGCGCGCGCGCCCACGCACGCACGGACGCATGCACACACACACACACATGCAATCAATCTTCATCTATTTTATAATGCCCCCACGGCAGAGTATCTGTTTCATTTGGTACGAGATAACTCTTATTGTCATGTGGACTTAGAGCTAATTGTTTTTGTTTGACAGTACGCACTACATGAGCTTTAGACTGTATGATACACTGCTGTCTGTATTGTGTAGTTGAATTTAGTAAACACTGAAGATAGTCGTCGAAATTGATAGTTTTGCTGACAACTCCACTTTTCACGCCTTTAACTTTTTTCATGTGGTCTTGGCCATTGACGCGTATGCTATACATTTTACTACGTAGTCTAACGAATTCAGTCATAATGCAACCATTGCACTCATCCTTCATTAATCCTACAACCTTCTTATTGGCTTGTGGAATTCCAAATATATTATTATATGAATAGTCCGAAGTATCAAAATTTGCAATATCGCTCTTAATCATTTCATAAATATCATCATTTCTTATTTCATATATTAAGCTGTCAGTGTCAGTATATAGCAGTTTACAACGATCCTCAAATTTCGTTTTCATATATTTGTAGTGAAAATCGTATACTAAAGTCTTTGATAAATTAAGTACACACAGTCCTACGTAGATTGGCTTGTAATACACACTTCAGTTTTTGCTAACTCTACAATAACAAGATTTTCATCGATGATAGTACTGCTATGAAATTATGGTTGTGCAATACGAGCTTCTACTCCATATCGACCTTCCCATTTAGTTAGTAATTTAACATTAACTCTTTTTCGCACATTTTCCATTGTCTTTCCAAAAACAGCATTGTTCATTAATTTGTTGAGATTTTTTTCAAAATCATTTTTAGCTGCTTGTCGTATTTTACTGTTTAGATCAATGTATTCTTTGTGCCAGGGTCTTTGATTAAATTTCAGTATTCTATGAATTTTTTTGAGTTTTAATTCATTTTCTAGAGCTTGCTTCAAATTGCGATAGTGTAGAATGTATCGCGATTTCTGCTCAACAGTCGTGAGAAGTTTAGCTTGTGAGGAGCCTGGTGGTTTCTTGTGCTCTGGACAAAATGGTAGATCTTTATGTGTATCGTGTAAATGTTCTGGATATTTCAAGTCCACTTCAAGTATGTAGCCAACTGGGGCATTATCCGGAATATTGAAATTTATTCGTTCTACATCATCAATCCATTCAAAACCACCATAGGGTAGATATTGTTGCATAGCCCAACCGTAGAGATTATTTACATCAAAGTACATGAGATATTTGGACTCCTTATCTACTTCATAATCATCGCCCATGTATTTGTTATTGGCTCGAGCATAACGGTTGGAACATTGACTCACTCCACCTCGAATACCGCGTTCAATGAACATAACTTGATCATTATCTGTAAGTAATTCTAGCTGTATTTTCGTATACTTGAGCATAGCATCCCAAGTTAAGCCTGGAGATGTGTAATAATGTGCTGGATCTAAGCCGTAAGTTTTCAGACAGCTCTCGCGGAAATTTTCAAATACTTCGACCAAAAGTAGAACATCTGTTTTTAAGTATAAATCTGAATATTGGACCAAATTCGATATGTTGAATGCTGTCTAAATATTTTTCGCATGCTCATAATCTTTATCTGATATTGGATTGTCATTTAATTTACTGTAGAATTCATCTTTTGATGGCAGCTCGGAAACATCTAGTTTTTCTTTTGAGTCCACATAATCATAAGGGAATACTCCTTTTCGCTTAAGTAATTCAAATTTCTTTTTAGTAAATGGTGCATATTCTGCATTTTGAGAGAAATCTTGCCACAAAAGATTAAGTTCTTCGAGATATGATGACAATTTGTCTAAGGGTGCTGCCATGAATCGGTAAGAATCTATGAATTTAAAGTTAATATCATTTCCCTCAATGCGCTTGGTGAATGAGATGAAGCGTTCCTTATTCACTGGTAAAAGATCTACTCGTCCAGGAATGCTAGTGGCAATATCCTTTATGAGAAAATGTGAGTCATAGCTAGTTAAATTATGAAATATCACTGGAATACTGTGTGAATCATTATACTGTAAATTGCAATCTTCGTGAGCAGCACCTCGATACGTAAAACATAAGAAAAAAAAAAGAACATAAGAAAAATGTAAAATTTTCGCTTAAAGCATATTTAATTTTCTTTTAACCATACCTTCCAGTCAGATGACAATGATCTCGTACACGCTTCTCTGCTAAAAGTTTCTCGCAAATGTGGCATAATGATGTATTTCGAAATTCTTGTTCTTGTTTTAAATTTAATGTTTCCATTGGTACTATGAACTTGAAGATAGTCTCAAAATGTTCTGCTAGACTTTGCAGCTGCTCTGCAAACCATTTAGCAGGATCCGTTTCTCTGTAGCTACTGTAGTGAGATCGAGAGTTATCATAACTACACTTTAAATAATATCCAATACTAAATGCTTCATGTTCTTGATAAGCATTTCCAATTTCCACAGCTTTTAGAAGGCACTCAAAATCTGCGTATATGACGAATGGCACTTTTTCTTTATAATTAAAATTTTTAAACTGTAAAATATTGTCTCTTGGTGTAGGCAAAGTTACTTTGTACTTGTTAAGTTGCATACAATCTTGTTCATGCAAATTCAATTTAGAATCATTTCTGAAATAATGTAGACACCGATCACAAATAAACCGCTTATGACTCCGTTTTGAAAGTTGTGTCGATACTAAACGTGATAAATCTTTGATCCAAACATAGTGGAATATCGATGAATCATTTTCAATGTTTTCCTCCTCTTTACTTTCTTCATCATCTACGTAATAATTTTGTAGAAGAAGAAGGTTGATATGTGTTTCCTTCTTACATGATGTTATGTGAAGCGGCACAATATTAAAATTTCCACTAGACTTTTTTAAAATATAAACGTTAACCGAGATGTTATTTTGTTTTTGAAATTTTGGAATTTGTTTAGGACTCATATGAAATTGTATTCCATTAAAATTCAATTCATTCTCATAGACTTTATATGATGATACTCGGTCAGAGTGATGTACAGGGTGCAAAGCTGACAGTATTGCCCACTTGAAACATGCATCATCGAAATTCTGTACATTGATACATGCATGCTTCTTTTGTATTTGCGGGGGTAAACTGATGTATGAGCCTCCTCGCATTGGATTATATTTATTGATGTGTACAGATAGATTAAGAATTTGTCGAAGTGTCCAGCCGGAATCTTTCTCCTGAAATTCTTCCATATCTTTTTCAATGCGCTGTTGAACATTCTCAGCAAACCCTTGCTTTAAGTCAGTTGTTCGTAAAATCGGCTCCGCCTTTGTATTAAAATACTTGATTTCTACTATCTCTTTATCAGCTTTTATTATGATGTATTCAGCTGACAAGATAGTATACACTTTGAGAGCCTCTTCTTTTTTCAAAACATTTTTCATTTGAGATTGAAATAATGCTTGAGCGTCTTTCATAAATCTAGTAATATCTAAATTTTTTAAGTTGGTAATCGCTCCAGATTTGATACGATCATTGAAAGCAGACTCCACATTTTGCCATTTTACTCTGTCACTTCTTGTTTCACGCAAACCCGCACCACTCTTTAATAAACGCTTGAATCTGCCTTGAATGCCTTTGAGTAATCCAATTATGGATATAAAACTTTGTTTTTCTGCAACAGTGTTTCCATTTTTAAGCGAAAGCCTCCTGAAGTTTCTTAGATTCTGGTTGCCTAGTTTAATCCATTTCGTAATTTCTTCAGGATTTACTTTTTTATAGGCTAAAAGCCCATATACTTCTAGCATAATATTCACAAGTTTTTTACAGTCAAACGCGGACATAGTGATCACTTAAAACTTCGTTGCACAATGAAAGAATTCCAGCTCCCTCGTCGTATTTATAAGGCCCGTATGACTAATTATGAATAGAATAACAAATTTTAAGAATTTATTGTAATCTTATGTCCTTTCGAGGTAGCAAGTTTAACGATAAATAAATACTTATTTGAGAATAAACTAATAAAAATGCTATGTGTATTCTGATATTTGACTGTGTCAAGTATATATGGTATTAATTCAAAACACGACTGTTCTGCTCTTGTCTCCGAGCAAGACTGAAATGCTCTTCATCTTTCCTCCTTGTATGAGTCTATTATTTCGAGGGTTTCCTGTAGCAGCGCCCTCACTCTTCTCGTTTCTATATGCAGTTAACCAAAACAGTATTTCGATTTACCATGGAAAATTCCATGAAATACTATTAAGTTTTGGGAGCCGTTGACAGGAAGTGGTTGAAATTTGATACTTTTTCGGTACGCCATACGTCTCACTGTATGATAAAAAACATCGAACGGCTATGGCGCGCACGGCTGACAAACCGCTTGTCAAGTGCATATGCGAGTGCGTGTTGAATGTTTTACAAGGGGACGTAAAATTGAACGATATCGACAAGAGGCGTTTGCGATAAGATGGAGGGCACGCGCAAGATGATACTCATACCAGAAGGCACGTTTTAACCTGCACAGCATGTGATGGCGTCGCCCGTGCAGCATCTCGTCGGAGTTTGCGTCAGCGTCCACCCCGTGAGCACATTTTCTTTGGAAGATTACTGAGATTTAAAATACACATCTTATGAAACAAGGGTGGGCATCGAAAAGACTAACGGCACTATACACGCACTCCAGATGTGAAAAAGAAACAACTCTTCGTCAAACGTGCACGCGCACTTACGTGCATGGATCAGCGTCGTAAAAATACGACCCTATTGACACATGAAACACACTCGAGATAAAAACTATACATCCTGTTGTATCGGGTCAACCGAGTTTACAGTTCAGTATGTTATAGCCGAAATATACTTACTGAGTTAGTCACATCATACATGCAAGCCATCTCGAAAATTCTCTCTCTCTCTCTCTCTCTCTCTCTCTCTCTCTCTCTCTCTCTGTCTCTCTCCCTCTCTCTCTCTCTCTCTCGCTCTCTGTCTCTCTTTCTCTCTAGCTCTCTCACTCTCGCTTGCTCCCTCGCGATAAATATCTTACCAGCGACGATAGACTAATGCCCGCAAAATACTCGTACCAGAAGGCACGTTTCAACCTGCACAGCATGCGATGACGTCACCCGTGTCGGGGTTGCTGGCAAGAGTGAAATACTCTTCGTCTTGCCTCCTTTTTATGGACCATTTCAATAATTATTATATCTAGGGTTTTCATCGACGCCGTCACTCTTATCGTTTGTATATGCAGCTAACCAAAACAGTATTTCGATTTACCGGGTAAAATTCTATGAAATACTATTAAGTTTTGTGAGTCGTTGTCAGGAAACGATTGCAAGGAGAACGCAATTGAAATACTCCGGAGTTCTTAGAATTAATAGCGATAAGGCAACTACGAATATCGTAACAACGAAGAGATGCGATAGTTCAGCATGCTATAGCCGAAATACACTTACTGAGTTAGTCACATCAAAATGCAGGCCACCTCGAAAAAATAAATGCGCGGTAAATATCTTACCAGCGACGATAGACTAATGCCCGCGAAAGTTAGCTCATCAACGCGGTAAATATACTACACGCGGGCGGTGTATGCTAATGACCGCGGAAATCAGCTCATCTCCGCGCGCCCGCCGCGCAAATCAGCTCATCCCCGCGGTCGTCCAGCTTGTCACCGCGGTAAGATGCTAGTCCCCGCGCGCGCCGCCGCCGCCGGGTAAAAATCATGCAAAAATGTGACAATAAAATACGGATAATTTTTATTTGATGACGTCATTACAAATGGAAGGGTAGAAGCTTCTCGAAAGTGGGCGGAGATTCACCTGCCTGTCTCAACCTATCAGAACGCTACACAGGTCGGCCGGTGGCCGAGTGGCGGGGGGGGGGGGGGGCAGAACCGGCCTAGTTATACTACTTATATAAAATATTATTTTTCAAGCTCTTCTTCGAAATCGTTTTACCGAATTTTTTTATCGTATTAAATATTTTAGAATTAATTTCGAGAATTTTTTACAATAATGGTCAGTTCCGTCCCCTACCAAAATCATATAATGTTACGTAAACTATAGCCGGAATATTTTGTAGTGGATTCGTTCTGGGTACTTATTTTAAATATTATAATGAGCAGATGAAACCTCACAACGCCTATGAAAAGTTGGTTTCGAAAAAAAAAAGTTGGACCTAATCTGGGGAAGTTAGGCAGAATCACTCATATATGATTTTGAAAATGTGAGTAAGTTGATCTCAGGGTAGATAGCAATTTTTTAATTTTATATTTTAAAATATTACTTTTTTTTAAATAGAATAAGTGTCAAATAACAAATAATTTTAATAATAAGAAAAAAATATGCAATTATTTAAATATTAATGAATTATTAAATCATTGAAAAAAAACAATAATGATTAAACATATCGTATTGTTAAGTCCGGAAATAAGTGGAAATAAGTAGTAATTGGTTTTATGTAAGTTTATTATATAAAATACAATAATTTATTACCAATACAATCTGCTGGCTTCTGGTAGATCGATGTGTTGTAATTTCAATTACAATTCTTTTTTATGACGCTTGCTTTTATAGATTTACTATAAATAACTTATACGATCTGCTTACTAGACGAGTAAGGCTTACGATTTCAACTTCTCAATGTCGTAGAGGTACACGGAGTTTGCCAGGTTTCTTGTACGCTGTGACTGATTTGCGTGATGCATTTCGCAGTTTTATTATGCGGTTTAATTGGGTTATAGATGATAAATTGAGATCATCTTTATTTTGCAATGTAAACTTCGTCAGTCGTATACGATTCGGCGATGGCATTGAGAAATGCTGACCTTAAAGAGAATATCGTACGTTGTTTTTCGCAAGTGTGATGACCTACTACGTCACGGCGCCGCATGAGCAAAATGCTGTGTTTGTAAAAAATTGCATTCCCGCTTTTATGTGTCAGGAAATATCTGATACTAATTATGCTTTTTCTTTAAAATGAGAATACGTCTCCGGACGTAACACCTCCCCCCTTAGACTGTTGAATGTCGTAGAGATTCAACAATGTTATTATGCATCAGAGATTTCCCGTTACAAAAAATTTATTGATAAGTAAATGATAAAATATAATAATACGGGTTATGAATGATAATTTTTTTTTTTTTTTTTTTACGAGGGAAACAGTGAAATCTTGCATCAGTCCGGTGGACCAAATGCTCCACCGGACCGCCTGGGCCGCATATCCATGCCAGCCCAGGAGACACCGCAAGAGGCTCCGCACTCCCACGGCGTGTGGGATTCCTACCCACTAAAAACACTAACCCTTTCTGCTCTGCACTACTGTACAGACCCTCCCCCGGCACCGTTTTACACATTACTTCAGGGGAGGGCTTGCTTCGCCTGAGCGGCACCTTCTCACTTCAGATCGGCCGTTGAGACCCGCAGGGGTCTTTTTTTTTTCCCGTGAACAGCTACGGCGCCCTGCGGACGGCCGATCTGCTGTTCTCCTCTTCTGAATGATAATAATTATAGTAAAAATAATAATAATAATAAAAATAATGATAATAATAATAATAATAATAATAATAATAATAATAATAATGATAATAATAATAACAATAATAATGATAATAATAATAATAACGATAACAATAATATTCGTCAGTTCTACTTTGATTTAGTGGTTATCAGGTTTAAGTTTCAAATGACCCTTTCAGCATTTTTGAGGTTGTCTGGTCGAACGTTGATTTGACCTATTAATTTTTCTTCCTGATCCTCCTATCTCGGTTCTTATGGGGATTTTCATGTCGGGCTGCAAGTTCTCGATTTTAGCCCTTCCCTATCTGCTGGCATTGGTACTAGTGTTTTCGGGCTTAGTCGTCATGTAACTTGATTATACGAGGTCGGTGACTCGATGTCGCACAAACGAAGTGCTGCGTATACATTATTCTGTGTCTTGAAAAATCACTGATTTACGTTTTATTTAATGAATGTTTAAATGATACGTCTCCGGACGTAACACCTCCCCCCTTAGACTGTTGAATGTCGTAGAAATTCAACAAGTGAAGTAATTGAATGATCAATTTGAGTTATTAGTAATTTTTTCGTTACAAAAGATTTAATAATAATAATAATAATAATAATAATAATAATAATAATAATAATAATAATATAAAATTAATAATTTTAAATAAATTTTTGAATCGTCTATATATTTTAAAATAAATTAATTATTTTCTTCCTAATACTAGTTTTGCACTTAACTTACTGATTTATTTTATACCGATTTTTCTAACGTTCAAATTTCAAAGAATTCCTATAGAGATATATATATATATATAGATTTCGATAATTTAATTATTTCGTTATCGGTAATATGTAATAATTTTTTTGTTCTGCTGTATTTACATAAAATAGTCATTCGTTAATTAAGCTTAGAAATAATGTGCTTATTAAATAATTTTTTTTTCTTCTTTTTTTTAGTAAATAAACGATGAGAAATATATAGGGAATGATTCAAGTGATCATTCACTTCCCTCCCTGCTTAGATATTTGGCAAGGGATATGTTTTTTCTTCCCTCTCTTTGTTTAAGTAGAATAACATTAAAGGGCTTTTGATGTTATCATAACAAAATTATTTTAACAATCGTATTATAATTATTTCCAAAAGAAAAATACAATTATATATGGTGTAGGTTTTTTTCGTAAAAAGGAAGTGAATAATTGAAATGATATTGATAAATTTTGACTTGTTATTGCTTTTATGCATCATTGTATTTTACCTTTGTTTGAAAACTTTCAGTCATTTCAAAAGTTCATTTTAGAACTTGAACTTTTGTTTCGGCATAGGTAGCATTCACATATCTGCTTTAAAGAATACGCAATCTGTTAGATGTTAAATGTTTTACATACTCAATACAGTGCAGAATAGTGTATCTTATATAGGATGATCATGTTAGTATATGACAGAACTGATCATTCCAAATACATATATTCTATTTAATCTTAGCAATGTGAACGTAGCTACCTGAATAATTTTTTTTGTTCTGAAACTCTTTAATAAATTTTGATGAGTATCAACAATTTTTTTCCTTTTTTTTTCCTTTTTTTTTTTTTTTTTTTTTTTGTAGGTAAATACAGTTCAATTTTGCATAAAATTAGTCAAATTATTATTATCTTTTTTTTTATCATACGTTAAAAGGTTTAGGAATGGGTTCTACTTCTTTTCCTTTTGGATTAGTTCTATACTTTGTTATTCAAAGATAAAATCATAAGCTATTAAATTGATTATAAGTTAATTCGTCCCTGTAATGTTTTCTACTTTGTGATTAAATAATTACTTTATATATTTTTATTATTTAATAACACATCATTTTCACATGTCAAATTTTTTTGATTGTTTGATTGTTATAAGACCAAAGTTACTTTGTATTAATATCTAATCGCAATATTTATGTATTATTTCTAAAATTTCATTATTCAAGTGTATCTTATTTCAATCGCATTTTTCTAAAATTATTAGCTTTCTTAGGGAATATAGTTGCTTTTCATAAAATACTGACAAGTTGATACGAACAATTGTAGACAAACGGATAAGTGGTTATAATTTTAAATTGTATATTTGGTAAAATCTGGATCACCTTAGGGTTATATATTAGTTGACCAAGAAGTAGGATGGTTTTGCTTCAAATGGAAAAGTTCAGCTGCAATTATAATCCTGTATTAAATTTGGAAAAATAAGAAGAGATTATGATAGATGTTAATATTGAGTATGTTGTCCACATCCTAAAACAAAAATGTTATGTTATTATTTGTTATAATATTGCTTTGCTTGTTTTTCATAATTAGTTAAGATATTATTTTGTTCATTTTAATAGCGTTGAAAATTCTTATTATGCTGATCGTTTTGAAATTTATTCATATTTGGTTCTTTAATAGGCCATGTTTTGTCTCCCTTTTTAAACCTTTTTCTGATAGCAAATTTATTGTAGTAACCTTTAGATTTTAATTTTAGTTTTGTAATTTTTGATAATTCTTTTAAATATTTTTTATAATTAGATATCCATTTTAGTTTTCTGACGTTTTTATTAGATTTTACTTTGATAGGATAGTTAAAAAATAACTGCAATTGGTGTACTTTATTACGATTTGTATTTAGATTGATTATTACGTTATGATCTTGATTACCCAAAGTTTCTTTTAGTTGATTTTTATTGTCAAGCTGTTCTTGGTGTTCTTGATTATCAAATATTTTTAGATGACTTTTATTCTCTAAATGTTTTTTAGTTTTTGATTATCAAACATATCTTTTGGTTGATTTTCATTTTCGAAAACTACTTTACTATTATTTAATAAGTTCTTTAGATTTTTTGTATCATTTAATAAAGACTCTTCTGAATGTATTGATGCTATATTCTCTTTTAACGAATTTTCAAGCGAGTTTTGTTGGAATTTAGTTTCCATTTGATCATCTTCGGAAAATGGTTCAGCTAAAGCAAAAGTTATGTCTAAAATGACTTTAAGATCATCATAAAAAGTTACTGTTTCCAACGAATTATTACCTTCTTTATTATTTTCATTCGAAATTTCATTCTTTTGGTTATTTATATTGGATTCATTAAAATGAATTACATTAATTTCATCACAATCCTCATGAGTTTTTAAATTAGATTCGTTGAAATTCATTTCTTCATTAGTCTCATAATTTTTTACAGTAGATTCAATAGAATCAATTAAATTTGTTTCCATAATTTCTTCAATTTCATGATTATTTTTGAAAATTTCGTTAAAGTCTATAAAATTAATTTCATTAGTATTTCCATGATTTTTTATAATCATATTATTATCTTTTGGTTCATCAGTGATTTCATGTATTTTTATAAAAGGTACGATAATTAAATTGATTTCTTTATCATCATTAATTATTGTAGATTCCTCTATGATATTAGTTTCCTGTTTAATTTTATTTACTTTATTTTCTGTAATTAGTTCATTACCATTATACCTTTCAATATTCGTTGTATTAACTTCGTTTTTCTGAATTTTTGATTCGTTAATTGTTTCTTTCGTAACATTATGGTATGATTCATCAGTATTAATACTTGGATATTGTTTGATTTCCTCACATTCTTCAGTAGTATGATCTGGATTTTTACAAAGATCACAATGATTTCCCATTGCATTATATTGCATCATAAGATTTTTAAGTTTTCTGCAGTTGTCGATGTCATGTCCAATTCTTTTGCAATAATCACATTGAATTCTTTTCCTATTTACTGTATTGGGTTGTTGATTATTAAAAATCGTGTTTCTTGGCTTGTAATTTTGTTCTTGAGTTTTGTTAATGAATCGGTTATAATTTCTTGTAGTATTTGGTAATTGATGAATTTCTTTATTTTCTAAAATTTTGTAGTTTGTGCTATTTTGAGAATGAGCATTTCTTTCTGGGCAATACTTTGCTGTATGTCCGATTCTGTTGCAAATTTGACAAATTATTCTATTTCTTAAAATCGCACGCTTGCAATCTGATGAATCGTGGTCTTCTTCCTTACATAACGCGCACCACATTATTTTTTTCGTTTATAGGGCAGTATTTTATCCAGTGCCCGAGTTTATTGCATTTCATACATACTGCTGACAGACAGTCTTTAGTTGAGTGACCCGTGCTTCCGCAATACTCACAATCAAGTTCATATTTCTTTATAACAGGGCATTGAGTAGCTGCATGTCCTATCATTTGACAGTATTGGCAATAATCTTCATTTGTTTGGTTAAATGTACACTTCTCTACAGAATGTCCTCTGTGATTACAGAGTTTACAAAAAAGTTCTATTTTATTTTTAGTATTCTTGCAAAAATAAGATATATGATCTTTACTTTTACAATAAACACAAACTGCATTAGAGCAAAACAATGCTTCGTGATATTGATCTCGGCAAATTTGACAATGAAATACTTTAGTATAATAATGGTTTTGTTGTTTAAAATTATAAAATGTATTAGCTTGATTATTCATCATGGTTTTTTCATTTTATTAAATGTTCGTAATTATTATTGTAGTTTATTTTTGAATTTATCTTTTATTTTGTTTATTATTGTCTTACTTTCATTTTCTCGTTTGAGTATTGTTTATTTTTTATATTATAATATTTAAATATTTTTCATTTTCTTATTTTATTATATTCCCTTTTGCAATGTAATATTTTATTGTAATTTTTTTTGGTATGATTCTTCATTATAATATTCTTACTTTTATTGTAATACTTTTCGTTTGTTTAGTTATTTTTTATTATTATTTTGATTTCCTTATTTTGATAAAAAATGACTTGATTATTTTATACACTGATTATATCTCTCATATGTTTTCTATTTTGTATTGTGTAAATTCTCTATTATTTATTTCCCTTTATTTATTTCTCTTCATTCATTTCTTATGTTTTGTTCTTTATTCTTTTTATTTATGTATCAGTATACTTAATATTTATTTTTAAATATCTTTTATTATTAGTTCAACTATATATTTTTTTGTGTATTATTTATTTGGCAATTTATTTATTTATTTGCCAATTTTATATCTCTATTCTTAATGTTTTTCGTGTAATTTGATTTCTGATATTCTTATTTCTTGTTTATGTATAATATTTATCCATTCAATGATCATTATTTTGTATTATTATTTCATTTTTCTCCTTCGTGTTGGATTTGTTTTATTTATTTCAATTTCTTTTTATTTATTTATTCATTTGTTTATTTTTTTTTTCACTAATATTTTAGTTATTTGTTTTTACTGATATTATTTAATTATTTGTTTCTTAATGTTTCCCTATATGAATTTTTCACTTTAAATTTCTTGTTTGTTAAATATATTTGCGTGATGCTATTTACTTATATATTTTGATTTATTTTGATTTTATCTTTATGTGAAATCTTTTTTTATATTCGTTTACGTTATTTGTATTTGGGTT
This sequence comes from Torymus aiolomorphi, assembly GCA_036365515.1. NCBI lineage: Eukaryota > Metazoa > Arthropoda > Insecta > Hymenoptera > Torymidae > Torymus > Torymus aiolomorphi. Next base: position 72,801,094 of record CM070876.1, read on the forward strand.
ATCCTTTCTTCTTTCCCTATTTCTATAACATCGTCTATTTTCCCTTTTTTTTTTTTATTTATCTGTTAATATGTTAGTAATCTGGACGAGCCGTACACGTTCATCTTCAGAAGTTTAAACGATCATGCTACAATGATCCTCTCAACTTCTTACTGCAAAACGAGAAGCTCGGAAGCAGTTAGTAGTGATATTTTTAGTACTTTTCAAATACTACTCGTTTCCTCTCATTCCAGTCTTATTTTTTCGTATAAATCTAGTGAACTTACGTTCGATTCGTACCGGAACCACTGTTACGTTCCGAAAAATAGTTATTTTTATTATTTTATTTTAAACAGTCTAGTGAACTAATGTTCGATTCGTACCGGAACCACTGTTACGTTCCGGAGAAAAGTTATTTTTATTCTTTAATTTGAAATAGTCTAGTGAACGATTGTTCGACCGGTACCGGAACCACTGTTAAGTCCGGAAATAAGTGGAAATAAGTAGTAATTGGTTTTATGTAAGTTTATTATATAAAATACAATAATTTATTACCAATACAATCTGCTGGCTTCTGGTAGATCGATGTGTTGTAATTTCAATTACAATTCTTTTTTATGACGCTTGCTTTTATAGATTTACTATAAATAACTTATACGATCTGCTTACTAGACGAGTAAGGCTTACGATTTCAACTTCTCAATGTCGTAGAGGTACACGGAGTTTGCCAGGTTTCTTGTACGCTGTGACTGATTTGCGTGATGCATTTCGCAGTTTTATTATGCGGTTTAATTGGGTTATAGATGATAAATTGAGATCATCTTTATTTTGCAATATAAACTTCGTCAGTCGTATACGATTTGGCGATGGCATTGAGAAATGCTGACCTTAAAGAGAATATCGTACGTTGTTTTTCGCAAGTGTGATGACCTACTACGTCACGGCGCCGCATGAGCAAAATGCTGTGTTTGTAAAAAATTGCATTCCCGCTTTTATGTGTCAGGAAATATCTGATACTAATTATGCTTTTCCTTTAAAATGAGAATACGTCTCCGGACGTAACAGTATATTTAAAATATATACTATACATATAGGAAGATACATTAACTGAAGGGCGGGATCGTATAACTCGCTGAGCGCTCGAACCGCGTGAAAAGTATTGTCCAATAAACCATTTTTGAAAATTACTCAAATTTCAATTTGAATAGCTGCATTTGGTAGAGAATATTATTACGCATCTTTTCTGTATTCAAATTAAATAAAATACTTTTCAATTTTTAATGTTATTTACGAGAAACGCAATTTTCGACTTGAAAAAATTTTAATGCGTTTTTCACTTCAACTTGCCAGAACTGGGCTAAATGTTAATTTTTATCTTCAAATTTTAATACAACATTACCCAATATATTCTATGAGTGTTAAAGCGTTAATAATGTTTTTAAAATACTACAGGATAAAATGAGGAATTTTTCAAAATACTTTTTATGAAATCGAAGACTGATTCATTGAACTGAAGAAGTTGTGTTATAAATTTTCGATTTATAAAATCTTTGAGCGAGAAATGTCTTCGTTATGAGTTAAGGAAGTTTTTTGGAAAGTTTAAGATTTTTCTTATTGATAGCAAAAAAATGGCAGCCATTTGAGAATAACCTGCGCCGGTCGCGGACAGCACGAACAGCGAGTAGGCTAGGCGGCTGACGTCGCGCTCTCAACGCAGAGGACTTGCATTTGTTTACAATGTGTTATTTCATGGATCGTTTGAAGCAGAGTAGTCGCGTAGTTTTCTTGGAGGGATATTGTGAAGATATTGTTGTAGATGTCATATTTGACTTAATTATAGTTGTTGCTCATAGTTTTTTATTAAATACGTTTTATGTGTGTGTACAAAATGACTGGTGAAAACTGTTTACAAAGCGGTAGGAAGAGGAAATGAAACAAAAGTACTTGGAAAGAGAATGAAAGTAAATTGTGCAAAAATGAGGTAAGCTATTCTACCACCATGTAACTGTTAAATTAATATATTTTGTTATAAATTTTGAGGTCTACCAAAGTTTATTCTATTACGAAATTGTAAAAAAAATGTTCTCTAAAGTTATTTATTGATGTAATAAACTTAAAAAAAATTTAATGTTTATCTCAAATTTGTATATTGAATATTACAGGGAATGGAGTACGTTTCACACTCTAAGAAAATAATTAAAGCTAAGCAGTTTAAGCCCGTCGATTCGCGCTGCGTACAACAATGTTTCCAAAATATTGATGTTTTGAAACAACAAGAATTTTTTCATTTATTTTGGAAGTCTTCAGGAGGTTACGTTGGTCAAAATATGTTTCTCAGTACATTGTTGAAAAAGAAGCCTTCAACGACAACTCAAAATATCGAGAGCAAAGTTACTTCATGGGAGTATTCTTCTAATTCTATATCCGATCGTGTTATTGTTTGTCAGAACTTTTTATGTACTCTATTAGATATAAAAAGAGGGAGATTTACTACTATTCAAAACAAGTTAAAGAATAATGAATCGTTAGAAGACAATCGGGGCAAGCACAAGAAGCAAGTAGAGCGCTTAACTGATGAAATCAAAACAATGATTAATGAACATTGTTTGTCTATACCGCATTCTGAATCTCACTATAGTCGTCAACATTCTTCGTTAAAATACTTTGTTGATCCCGAATTAACTCTTAATAAACTGTACACATTATTTGTTCAATATTATATCAGTAAGACAGATAGTCAAAATGCTCCGATAAAAGAATCATCATATATCAAATATTTTAATCATAATCTTAATTTTACTTTTACGAAACCGCGTACTGATGTGTGTAACTTTTGCTTTGAATACAGATATAACACTGAACCAAATATTGAATTAGAAAATCATAAAAAAACTGTCGAAGAATATAAAGTTTTGAAAAAAAGTATGATGTCAGAAAAGAATGTTTTGTCCCTTGAATTTGATTTTGGTCAAAATTTGCCTCTACCGAAAATTCCAGTTTCGGATCAATTTTATAAAAGCCTTATGTGGTTACACATTTTTAATGTACATATTTTTGGAGATCATAAGCGAAGTTACATGTATTTGTTCATGGAGGGCAATTTCAAAAAAGGCGCGAATACAGTATGTAATCTTCTTCTAGATTCAATACAAAAAGAGCTTAAATTGGATTACTATAATAAAATCTACTTATTTTCGGATGGTTGCGGCGGTCAAAACAAAAATTATTTAATTATATCTTTTCTGTCATTATTATCTAAAAAATTGGAAATGGAAATAATACACGTGTATCTGGTACGTGGGCATTTTTACTGTTCTTGCGATCGCAACTTTGGATTGTATGGACAAAAAAAGAAAAAAATGGAAACAATAGAAACAGATAAATACGAGGGTCATTTGACAAGTACCTAGCCTCACCGCCAGATGGTGCCACTATCGCACCAGAAATACACTACAGTGCAGTATCTTCCTGTAAACGGTTACAGACGAAATTTCAGCCGGATCGGAGTTGTAGTTTATTTTTGAGAGAGTGTGAAAGCAAATGTGTCCGTTGATTTTTGAAAAAATGGAGAAAGAACAATATCGGTCGGTGATTCGATTCTTGTTTTTGGAAGGGAAATCGCGCAGTGAAATTAAAGAACGCTTGGATGCAGTGTATGGGGATGCTTCTCCTTCGATGGCGACCGTTAAATTTTGGTATAACGAGTTTCAACGTGGTCGTACGTCGGTTTTTGATGATCCACGCCCAGGTGCTCCGAAAACAGCCACTACGGAGGAGAACGTGACAAAAATACACGATATCGTTTTGTCAGACTGCCGATTAAAGGTGCACGAGATAGCTGCGATAGTAGGCATCTCAGAAGAACGCGTGTGGCATATCCTACATGAGATTTTAGGCATGAGGAAGCTGTCAGCAAGGTGGGTGCCGCGTTTGCTGACTGCAGACAACAAGCGCATCCGTGTGACCAGTTCAGAGCAGTGTTTGGAGCTGTTTAATCGCAATCCAAAAGAGTTTTTGCGTCGTTACGTGACCGTCGACGAAACATGGATTCACTACTACACTCCAGAGACCAAGGAGCAGTCAAAACAGTGGACCTTACCCGGTGAACCTGCTCCGAAGAAGGCGAAGACGGTCCCGTCGGCCGGAAAGGTGATGGCCACTGTTTTCTGGGATTCTCAAGGTGTGATTTTTATTGACTATCTGGAGAAGGGCAAAACGGTCACAGGACAGTACTACGCCGAACTATTGAGCCGATTTGACGCCGTGTTAGAAGAAAAACGGCCCCATTTGTCTAAAAAGAAAGTGCTTTTCCACCACGATAATGCACCGGCTCACACTTCTGCACTCGCCACGGCTAAATTGGCCGAATTACGCTACGAACTGCTGCCCCATCCACCGTATTCTCCAGATTTGGCTCCGTGCGACTTTTTTTTGTTTCCGAACCTAAAAAATTCGCTCGCCGGGAAGAGATTCCACTCCAATAACGAAATAATCGCCGCCACGGAGGCCTATTTTGCAAACCAAGAGAAAATATTTTTTTCAACGGGGTTAAAAAAATTGGAACACCGCTGGACCAAGTGTATTCAACTAAAAGGAGACTACATTGAAAAATAAATTTTATTTTTTGTAAAATGTTGGTGTTTTCATTTGTAGGCTAGGTACTTATCAAATGACCCTCGTATTATTATAAACTTATCGAAAGTGCAAGAGATCCACCTTTCATAATAATTAAAGCGTCAGAAATAACTGTTAACGATTTTGAAACAGTTATTCCAAAAAAAGTTTGCATTCCCAAAGACTTACATATTAGAGATGCTCAGAAAATAAGCTATTTTACAAACAGTCACATTCATGTATTTAATAGCTACACTGAAAAACCGAAAGATTACGTTATAACAACCGCTATTGAATTTGATGATTTGCTAAAAACACCACCAGCATGTAATATTGGAGTGAGTAAAGAAAAATTAAACGACAAAATCATTACTTCGTTATTTAAATCCCAAAGGAAAAGAATTTTTTAATTCTTTCATAGAGAAGGCCTCAGTAAAAATACCGAAAAAAATTTTGGAAGAAAAATCTCAACAAACTATAAAAAAGGAAACTGTAAAAGAAGAATTTATAAAAAAAGAATCCAATCAAAAAATCTGTAAAATAAAAAATAAGAAAAATTCTAAAGAAAATCTAAAATCTGGAAAAATACTAAGAAAAAGGAAAGATCAAGTTTAGAATGATTATAAATAATTTTAAAGAGTGTGTTAGAAAAAAAGTATTAACTACTGAAAAATGTGATAAGCATCCTATTTAATAATTTATGTGATAAATCATGTTACATACTGTAACGGGATTACAGTACTCTACTTACTATGGATCACAGGGCTCTACTATGCGCCGACTAGCGCCGAATCTGTAATCTCCGTTAAACCCCCCACCTCATGTACATTTTATATAAATAGTATTGTTTATAAAATAAAGTTGCAGTATTAAATATTTATATTAATCCTATGTATTTAACAGTTATTATAAAAGTATACACTTCACAATTTTTCTAGTTTGCAAAGCAACAGTGACTTCAGCCAACTATCATTATTTATCATATAAAAGAACAATGTTAACCTATAGATATTACACACGTAAACAAATGCACGTCGTCTGCGTCAAGAGCGCGACGTCAGCTGCCTAGCCTACCTACTCGCCGTTCACGCCGTCCGCGGCCGCCGCAGGTTATTTTCAAATGGCTGCCATTTTTTTGCTATCAATAAGAAAAATCTTAAACTTTCCAAAAAACTTCCTAAACTCATAACGAAGATATTTCTCGCTCAAAGATTTTATAAATCGAAAATTTATAACACAACTTCTTCAGTTCAATGAATCAGTCTTCGATTTCATAAAAAGTATTTTGAAAAATTCCTCATTTTATCCTGTAGTATTTTAAAAACATTATTAACGCTTTAACACTCATAGAATATATTGAGTAATGTTGTATTAAAATTTGAAGATAAAAATTAACATTTAGCCCAGTTCTGGCAAGTTGAAGTGAAAAACGCATTAAAATTTTTTCAAGTCGAAAATTGCGTTTCTCGTAAATAACATTAAAAATTGAAAAGTATTTTATTTAATTTGAATACAGAAAAGATGCGTAATAATATTCTCTACCAAATGCAGCTATTCAAATTGAAATTTGAGTAATTTTCAAAAATGGTTTATTGGACAATACTTTTCACGCGGTTCGAGCGCTCAGCGAGTTATACGATCCGGCCCCTCAATTTGGAGGAAGCTACGTGCCAATGAATTGGCAGCGGGTTTTTTGATGGCACACTCATCAGTTTAAGTTTTTCTTGTTCTTTCATCTTTTGTGAAATTGAAATAAAGTATTCCTATTCTTTGAACCTTTATGAATATGAACAAAATTATTTACAAGCATTTTTGAATGCTATATTTTTTGACGCTACTTTTAAATGTAGAAATTAAGGAAAATTTTGTCTTCTATTTAAACTACAACCCTTATAAATATTGGCATATGTCTATTTGATCTTTGCGTAAATAATTATCTACACTGAAAACCATAAGTTTTAAAGTAATAATTTCAGTGTAGATAATTATTCATGCAAAGATCAAATAGGAAGATGCCAGTATTTATAAGTGTCGTCGTTTAGAAAAAAGACGAAATTTTCCTCAATTTTTAGATTTAAAAGTAGCCCCAAAAAGTATACTATTCAATAGGGTTTGTAAATAATTTTTTTCATATTCAGAATGGCTGAACGAACAAGAAAAACTTTGTCCTGCAGATGTTTCTTCAAAATTAAATCCCTGTTTTATGTTTTGTCATTTAAAAAAAAGGGTAAAATTTCCGTCAATTCTTAAGCTACAAAATTACAACCTGAAGTTTGATTCACATCCATGATCCAGACGTGAGAAACTTCCCTCGTGAGTTTCTGACTGATTTGTCATTATTTATTATTGTCTCTTTTATTTTTTTTATTGAATGGTAATCATTTTGAGCTTTGGTTCATTTGTCTACTATTTTCGAGTTCCCAAAAAGTTAAAGAGTTCCTGAGATTTACTCGTATATTAATGTGAATTATTTATAATACAGAGTATATTTAACTATGCACATCCTTTTTTGGATAGTAAACGATAAATAACGGTAATAATTTTTACTTGACGTTTAATTTTGTGGCTGTTATTAAAAATCTCTCAAATACTGAAAATTAATATTTTAAAAATTTATAACTCTTTGAATATTGGGTTTTTGTAGATGTTGAAAGGATCATTTTAATCTTAAAGTTGCCTTAATTTTCAAGAAAGAATTATTCTGATCGCAAAGGACTGTTTTTATTTGTTTAAACAAATGCATTTAAATGAAGGTTATTGCAATTTTGTTAAATTGTAACCTCTAAATTTAGATTCTACGAATCAAAAACTATAAAAAGCGGTGATTAGTTTTTCCAATTGCATCAGCAGGTTGCTATATGGGGAGACAGAAGCGACAAATTTTCCGGCGCCTGGGACATAGCTAGAATCGCTAGAAACTGAAAAACGGCTCGCGAATGGCGCAGACACTCAGTCCACGCGCGCTCATATAACGACATTGCAGCCAACGGCAATTCGGCGAATCCTTCCGAGCGCCTCCGAGCACCGCCGAGGCGCGTCGCCGATGCAGCATCCGCGCGGCCACATCATGTTCAAGCGCTTGAGTCGACCAAGCCGAGCTGTTGGTTTCCCCCACTCTTCGCCGTCCGCAGAGGCAGTGTCAAACCTCTAATAGTTCGAGCACATCGTGGATTTACGCGAGCCAGCGGCGGCCGAGCCGCACCTTCGATCTCCCCCGCTCCGCAACGATTCGTAGAACTGATCGCGCGTTGTATACAGTTTAGTGCGAGCCCCGCCGACTTTCATGAGTTGCGCCGGCCGAACCATCTACCGATTCCCCCACTCCCCCTCGACGCAAAGCACTGATCGCTCGTATATCTATATATATTTCTTCAAGCGTAGCAGAGTCACGCGAGCGGCGCGGGCCTTCTTTTGCTGATTCTCACACTGCTCCAACTATGGGCACTTTTATAGCTCGTATAAGGTAAAAGTACCAGTTACGGAACGAATTTGGAGGGGTTTTCAGTTTTTCATAATCTTCCCGGTAAACCATGTTTCGACCAAAAATCTTTTTGCTGTACCTTAAACATGTCTCTCCGTATATAACATCAATTTACTGAATGTGTTTTAATGTTTAAATTTAATTTAATTATATTAATAAAAACTCGAGACGTTTAAATTACCTTATTATGAAACACGATCTACGTCGTATGTCCCAATTTTTCCATTTTAATATTCCTTTTGTAAAACACTAAATAAAAGCTGAAATTTTATTAGTAAATCCATATAAATATTATTTCATGTTTTCTTAAAGCAATTCATTCTGTATACAAGCATATTGAAATAATTAGAACGGTTCAATTTTTTTACAATTTTTTTAAAATATAGAATTATTAACACGCATATTCCTCAAGTAGACACTTATTGAGATATATATAAAGAGTAACGAATATTATCAAAAAATTAATCAAGGCTTTTATTTTAACGTTAAAATGAGTTTTCTAAGTTTCCTTATGAAAATATCCAATCAAAATTTATTACAGCTTAATTATATGGATTTGAAGTTTGCAACGTTGGAGTCCAACGAAATAAAAAACATAATTCATTTTGCTTCACTTTATATTAAATAATATTAATTTTGCGTGTAGATTTAGTGTTTTATAGTATAAATTAACTTTAAAACAAAAGTTTAGATAAAATTTTCATTGTTTCATAACTTTAATCAATCGTAAAAAATTATTTCGTGAAATTCCAACAATGCAAACTTCAGACCCATAAATTATATAATAATTATGATTTTTTCTTCAAATTAGAGTACTTTTTCAACATCGGTTACTACTGTTCTAGAGTTTTCGATGATTATAACAGCCTTTTGATATTTGTAAATGATAAAAATATAAATATTAATCCTAATAAAATTACTATTAAACGTTCTGATACGAAAATACTTTAATTTATCATTAATATATGCCAAACGTTTACATTTTAAAATTTCTTATTTTATAATATATTATTCTATCAAGTCACGAATATTGATTGAGCAATATTATTTACACATTTAACGTTATTTTCAATAATTTTTATATACGTTTAAAAGATGCACATATTTGCAATAGAAATTTAAATAATAAAACATTAAATTTCGTACTACCATACTTACAGTTTATTGGTTATGTTTTCTCTTTCTTCAATCTTTGAAAAACTTTTAATTATGAAGTATATGTATTTTGTGAATTATGAATTAAGCAAAACTAATCACCTATTACATAAATTGGGCAAGAGAAATGAAAAAATCTTTGTGAAAATGTATTAAATATCAGTGTTTCACAATCGGGACATACTCAAAATCGCTACTACCTGCTTTAGCAGAATGCTTTCTCAAAGAACTTTGTAATGTCATTCCATTCTGTGTTATCATTAAAAACGAAACTTTTTATTACTTTTTTTCCTCATATATTATTATATATTATTTTTAATAAAATGTGTTTCCATATAGTCAAAATATTTTAAATAAATTGGGTATTACTAACTGGTATCCTATTAACTGTAAATAATTATTTTCACTATATTCGAGTATTACTAACTTGGATACTTATGACTATAATACGTCTTCATATATATATATGAACGGTGACCCATTTTAATCGCCGCACCCGGATTTCTCGGAACCTAAGCCAGATACAGAAAAATGGTTCAGACAAAAGTTATAGGGGACAAAGGGGGCCACATAATGGCGCTAATGTCTTTGACCTTGAACTTGATCTTTGAGGTTATTTCAAGGTCAAAGTGGTTTTTTTATATGGAAACACCTAGTTTTGACCCCGGATTCGGAAAGAGCGGGAAATTTTACGTTCAAAATCATATTGAGAAATTTTTTCCAAGGTCATTTCAAGGTCAAGTCTAGGTCAAACTCAGAAAAGTCCGTTTAAAATCGTTTTTCTCCATGAACCACAGGCTAAACTGGTTCAGATTGATCGTAGGCTTAATAGAGGAATCCACACACTCAAAACCCACACACCCCAAACCCACGCACCCAAAACTTACACATCCTAGTAAACAAAACTCAAACTCGCACATCCTAACCCCATACACTTCGTGCCCTCACATGCTGAACTGTTACACCCCGGTCCCACAACCATACCCCACACCCCCCAGTCCCACACATCCCTACCCCACGCATGCTAATCCCATACACCCCAAACCCACACATCCTGAACCCTGAAAAATTTTTCTCAAGGGCAAAATGATTTTTTAACGGAAACTTTAAGATCGTTGAAGCTTCTGTTATAAATGTATTAACCTTACTTTTTGCGCTACCCAGAAACAACGACGTGGACGTAGTAAGGATTGATTCCTTTGGGGTGCTTAAGTAAAGTGAGTTCCCTTGCCTCTCACTGGTCGGGGTGCTTGATTTTTGGCTATTTTTTTTTGCCAGATAGGCAATATCTGTGTAAAATTTGATCAAGATTATATGGCTACTTTTTAAAATATTTGATATTTAACATTATGTTATTTCTGAAAATGACTTTCTCGGTTACACAATAACTAGAGTAAGATTGTTTTAATTTCTTTGAAATTTTGTAGAGATATTGAGTTTGTATATTATTTATTATATTAGTTCGTATGGTAATAAAAGAATTCGTTTATGAATTTGAGAGATATTTTAGGCTAAAACTGTTTTAGCCATCTTTTCATATCGAAATGTTTTGAAAACGGCTTTATGTATATGTTACTAGAAAGTGGAAATGACGCGCGATACGCACGCGTGTTGTTTACTTGCTTTTTCTAATTTAATAAGCTATTAGGTTCATTATTTAAAAATATTGCAACGAGGTATAATGAAGGTAGGTTAATGAAATTGTCAATTACTCAAAAAACATGTATTTTTTTATGAATAACTAAAGACGGTATTATTTAAATAAAATTATAAATATACCCCTACAGCGAGTTTTCAATCATTATGAAAGCAGATAAGATTATTAAAATAAACAATTTATTAAAATAATAGAGATGTTTGTTATTTCTTAAAGAACTAATTATTTTGAAATATTTTCGAATACTTGTTTTTCAGAGAATATTTTATAAATCGACTCAAAATTTTAACCACTTATTACACTTATTGAAAACTATATTTGGTTAAAATTTCAATACATTTTCTTCATTTGTTTTTGAGAAAAATTATTTTATAAAAGTATAAAAAAAGGAATTGATAAATTAGTTTGAGGAAGCTACGTACCAATGAATTGGCAGCGGTCTTTTACCATTTAAATCGAAAGCTGAGCATTTTTTACATAGAAAATGATTTTTTTCAAAATTGGCTCAAGATGTTTCCTTCGAGAAATAGAGCCCAAAAGAGTAGATGCAACGTCTTTTTTCCGCTCTGTACCGCGCGGTACGTCGCGTAGACTAGGTCTTTCTCGCTACATAATAACGTTTAATCATAATCTTTACCCGTTCTTTCGAATTCTTTAATAAAATTCTTTAGTTGAATGCATTAATAATATTTTATTGGTTATTTTATAAAAAAAATAGAGTCTCATAACGAACAGCAATATAGTAATTATACCAACGCTTCTTTCTCAGTGCAGATAATTTTTCTTTTTTTTTCTAACAGTTATTCTAGGGATGACTTGATATTTAGAATTTAAAAATTGTTTTTTGAACTTTATTGTACATTCAGAAAAAATGTAGTATATTTTCATAAAAGTACTATCAAATATAGTGGTAATTGGCTACATATATATTTTATAGCCATATCAGGCACGTTACAAAACAATACTATTATTTTCTAATAGATAAAAGTACACTGAGGAAAAAGGCGTTTGTACTGTGAACTATATTGCATAGTAAAACTGAATATTATTGTCTTTACTATATATTTTTTTAAATCAACTATAATATGTTAATAATCAATATATTCATATAATTCAAACAACTAAAGAGTTATAATAACTCAATTATTGTCATATCCATATAATTCAAACAACTACACAGTTATAATAACTCGATTATTGTTATTTAACTAAATTTCCATTAAAGTTTACTATATTTATTTAGTATACAGTAGAACCTCGTTAACACGAATTCGAGGGGACCAAGAAATTTGTTCCAGTTATAACGAAATTCATGTTATCCGTTAACACAAATTAATTCGTGTTATCCGAATTTATAGTTAAGAAAACATATTATTGATAAAAAAAAAAAACCTTTTAGTACACACATAAAATTAGTATTAGATACATCAATTCTTTTTAAAATATTGAGTTATAGTAGTTTGTCGTTGCTTTTTTAAAGAATCTACATTAAATTCCATATACAAGCCCATGTTATTTTCTAGGGACCAAACATCGTGTTCGTCTTATGGCGAAATTCGTGTTATCCGAGTTCGTGTTAACGAGGTTTTACTGTAATATAATATTTCCATTCGAAATCTTTAGCTATTTTAAATTTTACTATATAATATACCTAATAACGAATTTTTAGATATCTTTACCATAATTTTGTTGTTTTTATCACTATAAAATGTATTTGTAGCCAAATACCACTATACTTTATAGTACTTTTATATGAAAATAAACTATATTTTGTTCTCAGTGTACATTAAAATTCAAAAAACCATTTTTAAGTTCTGAATATCATATCTTCCCGAGAATAACTGTTAGAAAAAACAAAGAAAAATTATCTGCACTGAGAAAGAAACGCGTTGGTATAATTACTATATTGCTGTTAGTTATGAAACTTTTTTTTTTTTTATAAAATAACCAATAAAATATTATTAATGCATTATAAAGAATTCTAAAGAATAGGTAAAGATTATGATTAAAGGTTATTAGTAGCGAAACATGCCTAGTCCACGCGACGTACTGCGTGGTACCGGTCGCAGGAAAGACGTTGCGTCTACTCTTTTGGGTTCTATTTCTCGAAGAAAACATCTTGAGAAAATTTTGAAATAAATTATTTCCTACGTAAAAAGTGCTCAGCTTTCGATTTAAATGGTAAAAAAAATCTTAAAAATATACTTTTTGAGATATAAGATGTTTTGTAGTTTTTGAAGGTGAAAAAGGAAAATTTCGGAAAAACTGTCTACATCATTAGAAAGCTGAGGAAGAAATACGTTGGAAACGCTTATCAAACAATTTTTTAAAATTTGTCTGATACTAATAAACTCTCGAGTGGTGATCTTTTTATCGATATTTTAGTGTATTTTTCGCTATTTTAGCCACTTTACACCCCCGAACGGAAAGGCTCCGGTACGATTTTCATATCGCCAATTTTTTTATAAGACTATGGCAACATCTGGAAGAAATATCAGCCATGAAATTAGTCTGAAACTAATGATCTCCCGAGTAGCGATTTTTTTATCGATATTTTTCGTGTATTTTCCGATATTTTAGCCCCTTTTCGGAAACGCAACGGTTCGATTTTCTTATCACCAATTTTTGTAGAAGGCCAAGGCAACAGCCTCAAGAAATATCAGCCATAAAATTTGTCTGAATTTGAAATACTCTGCTGGTATAAATTTTTGTTATCATGCATCGTCTAGCCGGGGTGGTTTTTGGGACAATTTGGGGGGATTATCAGTATTATCACTTTTATATAAAGAAATAACTTATTTTGCAATTTGTACATGTGTTATGCATATGTCTAATAGATAATATAAAAAAAAAACGAATTTGGAAATTTTCGATATTTCATTCACGATGGACGTTCAGAACTTCAAACACATGAATTTTTTTTCTACTCACACCCCTATATAATCGACTATTTGGAGGTGTTCCGGGGATTCCATTTGGTCGCCAATTTTTTTCTGGTAATGTTTTATCGCCAGAATCCATAAGCCACAATAAAATCGGGGAAAAAGCCAAAAGCAACGAAAATAGAATTTTATTTCCACTTCCACCCCTTTATAATCGACTATTTGGGGGTGTTCCGGGGATTCAATTCGGTCGCCAATTTCTTTTCTGGTAATGTTTTATCACCAGAATCCATAAGCAGCAATAAAATCGGGGAAAAAACCAAAAGCAACGATAATAGCATTTTTTTTCCACTTGCACCCCTATATAATCGACTATTTGGGGATGTTCCGGGGACTCAATTCGGTCGCCAATTTTTTTCTGGTAATGTTTTATCGCCAGAATCCATAAGCCACAATAAAATCGGGGAAAAAGCCAAAAGCAACGAAAATAGAATTTTTTTTCCACTTCCACCCCTATATAATCGACTATTTGGGGGTGTTCCGGGGATTCAATTCGGTCGCTCATTTTTTTCTGGTAATGTTTTATCGCCGGAATCCATAAGCAACAATAAAATCAGGGAAAAAACCAAAAGCAACGAAAATAGAATTTTATTTCCACTTCCACCCCTTTATAATCGACTATTTGGGGGTGTTCCGGGGATTCAATTCGGTCGCCAATTTCTTGTCTGGTAATGTTTTATCACCAGAATCCATAAGCAGCAATAAAATCGGGGAAAAAACCAAAAGCAACGATAATAGCATTTTCTTTCCACTTGCACCCCTATATAATCGACTATTTGGGGATGTTCCGGGGACTCAATTCGGTCGCCAATTTTTTTCTGGTAATGTTTTATCGCCAGAATCCATAAGCAACAATAAAATCGGGGAAAAAACCTAAAGCAACGAAAATAGGATTTTTTTTCGACTTCCACCCCTATATAATCGGCCATTTGGCGGTGTTCCGGGGATTCAATTTGGTCGCCAATTTTTTCTGGTACAGTTTTATCGCCAGAATCCATAAGCAACAGTAAAATCGGGGAAAAAACCAAAAGCAACGAAAATAGAATTTTTTCTATGGACTGATCGACGTAAAGGGTGCTTTGGGGGAGTGGGGGTGGCTTGTTTTTGATCTGTTTTTTATTTTTTACATGTATTTTATCATTTTTGATGATAATAATCTCCGTCCAATTGGAAAAAACCTATTTTTCAAAAATCGATTTTTCGTTGGATCCCAACGTTGCAAACTTCAAACACATTTAGTTTGAGGAAGCATCTTGCCAATGAATTGGCAGCGATGTTTTCTCCGGAACGCTTTATTCTGGTTGGAAATTCAAGTTCAGAGCCATTTTTATCAACGTATGCCGTTTTCTTTTCAAAATGAATGTTGCCATTCGAAAGTACAAGTCTTAAGTTACAAAACCCGATAATTTCAAGTTGGAGAAATCAAGGCTTCATAAGTAATAAAATTGGAAACGACAGCGGCACACAGTGGGTGATTTAGAATAATTTTGTGTCAAAAGTCAGTATCTCAGCAAGGAATAAAGATAATGAGATCAATAAAAAAGGTTTTGAAGGTTAATTAATGCTGAATCCAAATCTGTTGTTGGTATTATCAAAATAGTTCACCATTCACCGCTAACCTCAAAAGACGAATTTTGACAAAATATTCGGTTTTTCGCCTCACCAGTGAAGTCTACTAGCTAAAACCATGCAGTTGAAGCTAATTCCTACTTATTTTGGCCTGCTGAATCCAAATCTGTTCTTTCATTTAACCATTCAGCTCGCCATTTGTTTCTAACTTCAGAAAATAGCCAAATTCGATCAAATATTCAATTTTTTGGCTCACCCTTGAAATTATCCTGCTAAAAGCTAAAATAATACAGTTAAAAATTATTCATAAATATTTGGCTGATGCATACGAACTCATGTTTACATGTATAAAAAATAGGCTAACTATTATAGCACATTCTAATTACTTGATAGATTATTTGAATGCTCTAAGCAGCGAAAATTGCATGCTATTAATGAGTTCTAATATTGCAATTTAGAGAGAGAGATAAATTACTGTAGGCTTCAACATTCAACGTAACATTTATTAATTTTTCCGGAGAGGAACTGGTTCAGGTAAAGGTTCACCTCCGCAGCTCTCCTTTTCTGCCAGAGTCACACGTCCGTTATTAGGCGTCTTGTCTGCTTGCCTTTGTCGTTTTCCGTCCAGCTGGTTTGTCTCCGTCACTGGTTTGTCTTCCCCTTTCTTTGCTGTACTCATAGATCCTCTTTCGCTCAAGAACTAGGAGGTGTACTGGGACAACGCCGGCGATCGACAGCACCGCCGCCTCCGAAACGGTGCGGTACGCGCACGAGATTCGCAGCGCCCCTCGTCTTTTTGCGGAACGTCTTTATTTGCGTCGCGTCCGCTCATATCTCGGCCCCCTATAGGAGTATCGAGTGGATCTCTGTCATAAGCAGTCGACGTACACTCGGTCTCGGTCCCTTCGTATTCCCTATTAGTCCGGACGCTGGGTACAGTCCCGTATGCAATGAACATTCCCCGGGTAAAAGAAGGTGTTCCTTACGTATTTTGGCCTGCAGAATCCGAATCCGGAGGTCTTTTTTTGATAAAAGTGGTACATCATTGTTTAAACAACCATTGTTTAAACAAATAATGAAATAATGGTTTTTTAACATTCGCGTATTTTTTTTCTGAATATTTACGCTATTTTGAGAAGAAAAGGTCCTTAGGTCCACCTCCGAAAAATGCAAATTCAAAAAGTTATGATTTTTTGAAGTTACAATTTTTCCATTTTTTAACAACTTTAACCAGTTGTAAAATCAATACAAATGAATATTTCTCAAAAATTCAAATTGGTATCTCATCTTTGAACCTTGAATAAACATTTTAATGCCGAAAAAGCATTATTTTTATCGATTAACTATATGTTTTATTAATGTACAATTATGCCAATTTAAACGTGATTTTACTTATAAACTACACGATTATTTTTGTTTTTAAGAAAATTTTTCGCTTTTCTGGCTCGTTACGTTCATACCTTCTTTCATATTTAGGTTTACAGAATTCGAAACATAAGATTTTTTTTAAGTAAATATGGTGCAACATTGTTTAAACAACAATTGTTTAAACAAAAAAAAACAAGAAAATTCTTTTTTGCTATCCAAGTATTTTTTTCCTGAAAATTTACGCTATTCTGAGAAGAAAAAGTCCTTAGGTCCACCTCCGAAAAATACAAATTCAAAAAGTTATGATTTTTTTAAATTTTAACTTTCTATTTTTGAGCAATTTTAGCCGCAATTCCTTTTTAATTGCATTTATATTGTTAAAAAAAATTTTAATTTATATGACATCTCTTTATACTTTAATTAACAATTTAAATATCTAAGCAGCATATTTTTTCTCAGTTAATAAATAATGTTTAATAATAGGCATATAAAATAACAAATAATTTATTCAAACTTGTTTCTGCAGCTATTTAGTTTTTTACATGCACAAAATGATATGCATGATATTTTAGCGCTTACACAACAGCATGTAGTTCTGGTACATGCTTTACATCTACAGTTTGCCACTAATTCTTCGAGTGGAGTTAACAAAGTAAAAATTTTCTGAGGTAGTAGCATACCATCTTGTTCTTTATACCCAAATAACCGGGTATCAAGCTTTTGTGTACTACTGTTTAAACAATTGAGCTGTAAGTGCGTGATATAAAATGCTCTCAGTATGTGCAATCGGATTGATGCAGTAGTTGGTGGCAAAATGGCAATATCATTCTTAGTAGAATGGTGGTATTGAAAACTGCGAAGTTCGTTGGAAGATTTACAAGTGCTATCTTTTTGCATTACTTGAATCAAGTATAATTCCGCTTGTTCACTACAATGGTTTATAAAGTCATCTGAATCACCTAAAAAATATATTTATTTAAGTGAACTGTAAAATATTAATGTAAAAAAAATTAAGAAAAAAACAGAATAAAGAATTAAACGTATTTTTCATAGTATATCTATGTACATTCTATTCATAATAACATGACAATTCAAATAAAAATTTATAGATAAGTGTAATTGAAATTAATAGTTTACCTCGACCAAAATCAAGAAGGTATTTTTCAGGGCTAGCACTTACAGCACCATATTTTGTGCCGACTTTGCTCTTGTAGTCAGCACCTGTAAGGTGATGAGCAGCAACGATGCCATCACAAACCTCGATGCCTAGTTTTCTTGCCATGGTGTGTACTGGGATGTTTCTAATACTGCCTTTTATATTCACATGTAGCCATAATTCCTACAAACATTTATATTTTATAATAAAAAGCAGATGTATACTTTCTTTATAACAATTTTATCATTGAACTGACCATTAGACCGCATTTCATAAAAGTTTTGAAAAAATTAAGGGCTAATATTAATACGTCAGTGTCGCATGACATCAGAATAATTTTTTTTATACCCTGATTACAAGAATCAAAAATATGTGGCATCATTTTAACATCAGCTTCTTCTAAATCGAATCGCTGAAGTACATCTGTTTCTGGATTTGATCTTGTTGACATACATTTTTCATCTTTGATTGTACTGAAAATAATTTTGCTTCCTGGCCATAAAACATGATAGTGCTTTAAAATATATTGTTTCAGAAATAGCTGAAGCTTCTCTTTATTATTCGATAAAGGCTAAAACTTTTCTTCTTGAGTAGGTAAACGGGTATCCTCTTTAATTTCAAAGAGTGATATCGTTTCTTTTCGTCCCCGACGCATCCGTTCGGAAGATTTGGGTGAGTAATCGAAGTAGTCGTCAAAAACGAAATCCATTCTTATTATTTGCCCATAACAATTAATTTGTGCTACACGGCGACAAAATAAATCAGCAAAGTCTCAAAAATGTTTTAAATTTTTCCACCTTATTGTTCGACAAATTAACATAACATCTACTACAACACTCGTAGGTGATCCGGATATTTCATAATCAACTTGAGTGTCGAGTACTTTTTCGAGTATGTGAGTTAACTGGCTTTTATTTTTCATCTTTTTTAACAATCCATCATCATCGAATAAAACATTTTGTGAAATTAATTCATATTCTAATAATTTTGAAATGTCATATTGCCGTTCTCTTGCGATGTCAATTATTTTAAACGCTTGATTAATAGACTTCTTTGAATCGATAATTGATTTTTTTTTTCTCTTTATTGACTACAGTTTTGAAAGAAGGAAAATTGACCCGACTTATGGTTGCTGAAAGTGGAACTATTTTATCGACAAATCGTTCTTGTCTATAATTATTGTAGATATTACTACCAATTTCGAATATATTTAAGAGTGACGTTGCTACTTCGTCGTCAACTAATTCTTCAGTAGCTATGTCTCTTAGAGGTTCATTTCCTGGACTAAAAGGATTAACATGTTGAGCAATATAATCTATAACGCTACAGACAGATTCTTCAACTGAGTTGGTCTTAGATGGGCTAAAATCGTGATGTACGTTTAATTCTTCATTTTCGTTTTTCACTCGAGTTAAGTCTCTGTAAAAATTAGTAATAGCAACTAATTCATGAAATGTCATGTCCCATGCAGCTACAGCCAGTTTTTTATTTGTTGAACCTATTATGCCGGCAGTACTTTTTCCTGATCTATTTATCGTCTGCTCCAATGCCTGGTCAGTAGCTACGGAAGTAAAAGTATTGAGGATTGCCTTACGGTAAACCGACCTTTCACAAATTCTTTCTTAACCTCTGGCATTTCATTATTTAATTTTAAAACATCCTCTAAATACAAACCACTCCACCTAGCGTAGTTGACACGATCCATCACCTGAAACAGTGGTTGTAGTTTTTGAACGGTTTTCACGTGTAATGCCCAATTTCCTTCTCTATCTGCTCGAAGTAAGTCGCGAGCAAGGTCAAGAATTACAAGTACAATATTCCAGTATTTAAAAAGAGGCGATTCTTTGGATCTATTTTGAACGAATTCATTAAAATCATTGCTTAAATTTTGTGAAGATTCATTGAAGAGTTCAAAGACTCTCTTCGCTTCACTAAAATTTTTTTCGCTCATCGCATTTCGCAGTATTTCGAGTAATTGCAATTCGTTTTCGTAGATTTCTAATCTAGTTTTTGTAAAGAAAGCTTTCAATTGCAAGCGAGTCAAAGCTTCGCTGAGTATAAAATAACCTTTTACCGATCTATTGTAATGAGACCCCTTTAATACTTGATCAGTAACATTAATGCCGAATAAGCCGATTTCTATGAATATATTTTCGATGCCACTTCCTTTTAAAAATTTCCCTAAACATCCAAATACCACCTTTGTCATATGAAATCCTCCTAATATTAAGACAAGAGAATTCATTTCTTGTTCTTTTATCAATTTTATATGACGTGCTATTTTATACACGCCCTCATCACATGTGATAGGTAAAAAATTTTGATCAAGTTGTTGTAAAATTTCTTTGAAATTACACATCGCTGTGTATACAGTATCATATTCAGTGACTGGATAAGGTAGGACAGGCAAAAACCCTGTGCACTGAGTTGGTCGATCGTCACTTCTAAATACAGAGTTAAATGCCGACCAAGATGGGATAATCTGTTCTTCATCGCAACATAATTTCAAATCATCTGTAAGGTCGTCAAATTTCATTCTACATAAATGCCAAGCTAGATCGTCTGAGGTTATACTACGGTTGTACATAACAGGAGTAATTACATTTTCTTCTGTGTAAAGGGAATAATTTAATGGCAAATTTACTTCTTTTGAAGGTTTGTTAAAAAATTTTTTTTCCTGGCATTTTAAAGGTTTATTAAATGATCTCGTACTGTTGTGATCTGTTTTCAATATTTGAGGTTTACTATTACACTCGGCTGTTCGATTTTGAAACAATACCATCACGGTATCATGGTTTCCGTTCAAGCCGGAAAGACTGTTTTCCTCGTGGTCAAAATTATCAAAAGCAGCTGTAGTAAACTCATGAACGTTAAAATGACTCGGTAAAGGTGTCAACGATTCCGCAGATCTTGCAGTGTAAGAAGCCATTGTATTTTTATATCTTTGTACTTCATCATAGGAAATTGATAAACCACTATGATTTAAGCTTGTAAGAACAAGTTTACTTTTTGTGGTGTGATATATAGATAAGCCTGTTAAAATATGAAATGGAGTTCTTTTGCGTTCGTCATTCATAATATAAAATATTATTTGAAAAAGAGATTTAATTTTTAGTGCTTTTCCATCAAAATTAGTATTAGATGTATCGATGAGACATTGCAATCGTGCAGGATTAATATTAAATAACGTTGAGAAAAAATCTATTACTAGAGGTGGCATTTGCATATTATTCCACGATAATCTTAAGTCACTTTCATCGCAATATTTATTTTCTAAATTAAAATCTACATTATCTAAAGATTCTTTCAATGTTCGTGCACATTTTTTCATATCTGAAAATGATCTAATCGAATGAATCATATCAGAAGTTGTTATCTTAGAATGGTATACAAGTACCGATTTGTTACGCTGCCGAGGATAAACGAAATTAATATCTTCTCCAAAATATTCAATTAATACATTTTTAGTAAAACGATTGTTAAAATTATCATGGAATTGGTATTTTTCTTTTATTGCAGATGTTAAGGTACTTAATTCAAAAGCCTCGCCTTGCAAAAAGTTCGGAAGTTTTGATTGCATGTATTCAATAACAGCTGATCTTTCATCAATAACATTTGTAGAGCTTTCTGTGTTCATATTAATTGCAATATCATATGTAAGATTTTCATTTTCAATATTCTCTTCAATAGCAGATTCTTGAGGAATAGAGGATTTCTTTTGACTGTATGTTAGTTCATATTGTCTTAAACACAATTTATGATAATAGGTACCTGTAGATATTATTTCTTCAGGGGAATGTACGAGTAAACGATTGAAAACTTCGTCTTGAGATTCGTTAGCAATGTTGAGAAAAGACGAAGCGCGCTTCAAATCACATATACGTGATTTTTTTGTGTCAGTTCCTTTTTTAATTTTATTGCAAATAATACAGACAACTTGAGTCATTCGCAAATCATCATTCGTCTTATCTTTCTGCGTTACAGTTTTTGTTCGTTTAGAACGAATGTTATTCTTAAGAGTATTGTTGGAATTTTCTAAAGACGTAGGTTCATTATTTTCTAAACGAAATTTTGTATACTTTTTATAACAACTGTACGTCATATGATATTTGAAAGTAGCTGGAAAATTGATTAATACTGCTATAATATATGCTAAACGAATTTTTACTTTTCGATAAATATTAAAACGAATTTACCTCTGCAAATACTTCTCTTAGATATATTTAAAAAGATATCAAAATAAATAGATTATTTTACAAACCGCTGGCCACGGCCTCAGAATTAAAATGTATTTTTTGGATACTTACTTTTGTCCTCAAGTACCACCAAACGAGAATAAACATCATCCTTCCTCTGTTGTGCAGCTGACCAAACTCTTTCGCGACCTGTATCTTCACCTACTAAATTATATATATCTTTCTTCTGACAAATGATGCATCGATCAGTAAAATTAGTTTGATCAGACAATCGGATTTTTTGTTTCATTTTTACAACAGTCTTACGGTCGAATGCGTGCAACACGTGTGCGCACAAACTATACAAAAAACATTACCGACCGCGCGAAAACTCCCAGGATAAAATATATTTTTACAATACTGCAACTTCAGCCAGCGGGAAATGTGAATTAAATGAAAATGCAGAATTGCTTAAATTTAATATTACATAAAAAATTGGTATGTATTTATTTATTAATTAATATATATTTACAATTTACAATAAATATAGTGTATATAAATAGGATTAATTATTATAGATATAAAAAGCCATCAATTTAAAATACGTAAAAAATTACTTTTCCATTAAAATATGCAAAATTGCATTATTCAATTGTTTGTATATTATTTCGATAAAAATTAAAATAGCATTAAGTTGCCAATAAATCGAAATCGAAAAATTTTAAAAAAATTTAAAAAAAAATTTCTTTTGAATAAAAGAAATCGCATATTTCGAGAATTGTTTATAACTAAAATACATAGTTAACTGAGAAAAAATACGCTGCTTAGATATTTGAATTGTTAATTACAGTATAAAAAGATGTCATATAAATTAAAATTTTTTTTAACGATATAAATGCAATTAAAAAGGAATTGCGGCTCAAATTGCTCAAAAATAGAAAGTTAAAATTTTAAAAAATCATAGCTTTTTGAATATGCATTTTTCGGAGGTGGACCTAAGGACTTTTTCTTCTCAGAATAGCGTAAATTTTCAGGAAAAAAATACTTGGATAGCAAAAAAGAATTTTCTTGTTTTTTTTTGTTTAAACAATTGTTGTTTAAACAATGTTGCACCATGTTTACTTAAACAAAATCTTATGTTTCGAATTCTGTAAACCTAAATATGAAAAAAGGTATGAACGTAACGAGCCAGAAAAGCGAAAAATTTTCTTAAAAACAAAAATAATCGTGTAGTTTATAAGTAAAATCACGTTTAAATTGGCATAATTGTACATTAATAAAACATATAGTTAATCGATAAAAATAATGCTTTTTCGGCATTAAAATGTTTACTCAAGGTTCAAAGATGAGATACCAATTTGAATTTTTGAGAAATATTCATTTGTATTGATTTTACAACTGGTTAAAGTTGTTAAAAAATGGAAAAATTGCAACTTCAAAAAATCATAACTTTTTGAATTTGCATTTTTCGGAGGTGGACCTAAGGACCTTTTCTTCTCAAAATAGCGTAAATATTCAGAAAAAAAATACGCGAATGTTAAAAAACCATTATTTCATTATTTGTTTAAACAATGGTTGTTTAAACAATGATGTACCACTTTTATCAAAAAAAGACCTCCGGATTCGGATTCTGCGGACCAAAATACGTAAGGAACACCTTCTTTTACCCGGGGAATGTTCATTGCATACGGGACTGTACCCAGCGTCCGGACTATATGAGGAGGGTGAGAGCGTCGGCTGTTAAAGCCGCCCTCTCAGCGACGAAACGTATGTGCGGCCAGAAGGTCATCCTCATTTCAAGATCACCCCCAGATATTTGGCAGACCGCCCAGATCACATAGCGGCCGTTTCCGCTGTCATGGGTGTAGTCGTGTTAATTCGTTTCCTCGTTAGGTACAGAAACTCCGCCTTTTGCATTTCCAGCTGTAGTTCCCGACTTTGCATCCATCCGTCCACCCGTCTCGTGGCCTGGCTGACAAGGAACCGATCGAGGTGTCCGCCTCCGATTTTCCTGAATTTTTGATATGTTGTAGAGGACCGAAAAATAAGAGACTCGCATTTTTTTTATCGGCCCAATCCCTTATTAAAGGGGTGAAAACCACCCTTAAAGTTTGCCCCCGAAAACGCTTTTTTTTTAATATCTTAAGTTCTAATCGATATTTTGAAATGAAACAAAATGGAAAATATTTCTCCTTGAATTATGTAACCATCAAGTATAGTTTGGTCCTCGAGGGTGGCAACCCTTACTTTTTATTTTAGAAAAACCTTATTTTTTAAACTATTTCTGCATATAATATTTGCAATAAAATTAATTAATTATTATAAAAATCATTTTTTGACTTAAAATAAAAAATAAAGTTTACGTGTTTCAGTGTTTTTGCAAATAAACACGTCATCAGGGGTAAACAACCCTTTAGGCACAAAATACTTTCAAACTGTTAAAATTAATATTTTAAGTTATATATAATGCATAATTTATTTTTATTTGGGCTATTTTTTCTATGGGCCCAATTTCCTATTAAAGGGGTAAAACGCACCCCTAAAAATCACCCCTAAAATAGGTTTTATCTGAATATCCCAAGTTCTGATTCAAATTTAAAATGAAACAAAATGAAAAATATTTCTCTTTGAAATGCCAAATTAGCTACCCTTATATTTTATTTCGGAAAAAATTTTTTTTTTAATTTTTTTTGTATGCAATATTTGCAATAAAATTAAATAATTATTATTAAAATTCAAAATCAAAGTTGACTTGTTTTAGGATTTTTTCTAATAACAACATTATTGGGGTTTAGGAGCCCCCTTGGGCACGTATACTTACAATTTGTACCTTCGAAATAAATATTTTGAGGTATATGGTGCGTATAATCAGAATAAATAATCATGGATATTTTATTTATTGCAGATTGATTTGTCTATAGGCTCAATTTTCTATTTAATGAATAAAAATCACTGACAAAGAATTTGACAATTTCGTTATTTTAATGTTCAAAATATAATAGCATAAGATAAATAGACGAATAAATAATTACATGACTATATTTTTATTATTTCTGCATAAATATTTGTATGCAGAAAAGCTTTTAAAAGCTGAGCCAGGATTAAAATTATTTTCATGGTATATTTTGCAATTAGTTTTTTTTTATATATCACTGCTTGATAATTATAGTTTACTTATAATTTTAGAATATTTATGTTTGCGTATTTAGGCATATCACATTATATTTCATTTGTATTTTTTCATAAATACTTATTTTTAAGTAAATATTTTCCTCATTTCTATTTATATATATGAATAAGCGATTTTTTGTAAGCCCATCTTGTAAACATGCATAAGCAAAGATGACGCAAGTGAGCTTGGAGTCCACGGCTGCCTAAAAACGGATTAGTTAGTCAGTATATTTTTATCGGTTCTGTTGCGAGGTACAAATTTTCGAGAGTCCGCTATTTGTTTTTTTCCTACAATAGAATTTATTATTTCATAAAAATCAAAGAATAGAAAAAATGAAGGTAAATCCTATCAACGTCATAAATTTATTATTGGCAGCATTCTCAGGGCTTCAGATACCAGAAAGTCCTGTTAATCTTGTTGAAATGCATTTAGCTGAAAAATTCGAAAATATTTTATACGACAGTATGAATAATTTTAATGCGATTGAAACAATGGAAGAAGAAACATTAGATTTTCAAGAGCAATTTAAAAATTATTAAGTACAAGCCATTGAAGATGACGCAATTTTCAATGAAAAAAAGATTATGATGTATGTTCATACGATGGTGAAGAGTTGAGCTTCGATTATAAAAAAAGAGCAGTCGAATATCGGAGATCAGGTAAAACTAAAAAAATCGCAGTATAGAAAGTGTTAAACATCGATTTAAATTAGTTAATTCAGAACGGCAACTGCGTCGATGGGCTAGTCAAATCAACAAAGGTGGAACTTACAAAGAAAAATTATATCAAATTTCTGAATTTGTTTTAAAAAATCTCAAAGAATCTCTCGAAGCTGGCCATATTATTCACGATATTGATATACGTAGGTGGGCCTTAGAAGTTAAACATAATTTAGAATTTAATGATGTTAGATTCAAAGCAAGGGATTTCTGACTGCGAAAATTTAAGAAAGCTCACAGAATTGTCAGTAGAAAAATCAACAAATTTATAACAAAAAAAACTCTTGAGGACAAAGAAACTGTAAATCAAGAAGCCAGTAAATTTGTAGCCGACATCAAACTACTGATTTCAGAAGTTGGAACTGAAAATACCTACAATGCTGATCAAAGTGGATTTCAATTAGAATTACAAACTGATCGTACATTAGCAGAAGAAGGAACAAAGAACTGTTGAATGTGTTGTGCAATCTGTTTCATCAACAACACATAGTTATACAATATTACCTACAATTAATGCTGCTGGAAAATTGCTCTCTCCATTATTTGTAGTTTAAAAAGAGACTAAAGATGAATTTGGACCAATAATACAAAAAAATTTATTTCAGTCAAATAACGTATGTTTGATGGCATCTAAATCTGGCAAAATGACATCATGTGAGGGAAATTAAATAAAGTGTACTTGTATTCGTAAACTTGTAGATTATATCTCTTTTAATGATTTTACTTGTAAACTTTTAATTTCAGTAGACTCATATTAAAAAAGATTTACAATAATTAGTAAATTATTTTTAAAATAAGGTATTTTAACGTAAACTCCGAAAATTATAAAAAAGTTCTTGTAAATTATCAATGAATTTCATTATTTATTTTTGTTAATTTGATTTCATGTAATAAATCGATATATAATATACACACACACACACACACACACACACACACACACACACACACACACACACACACACACACACACACACACACACACACACACACACACACACACACACACACACACACACACACACACACACACACACACACACACACACACACACACACACACACACACACACACACACACACACACACACACACACACACACACACACACACACACACACACACACACAAATAGCAATAGTTTACTATAATGACCTGCAAAATTTATTTGTTTACAATTTATTTTTAGATCATTTTCGGAAATGGTTAAGGGATGTCTTTTTTCCAAATGTTGGAAAAAATAGTATATTATTGCTAGATTCTTGGAGTGGACATTGCACAGAAGCAGTCGAAAGAGAAAAACCTAATGATAAAAACATCAAACTTTTCAAAATTCCTAAAGGTACAACTGGAAAAATACAACCGCTGGATGTGTTTGGTTTTCGTATATGGAAAAATTTTGTGAGACACTTTTCCGATAGTGTAATTTTGTGGATAAGGATATAAGTTTGCACGTACGAAATAATGTAATTAAATTGCACTCTCTGGTGCACAATCAGTTATCTTCTCCACGATACGTAAATCTTTTTAAATACTCTTGGTATAAAAGCGGTTATATCGATAATAAACCAAATGAATTTTTAAATCCGGTGGACTTTACCTTTGGTGGATCCCAAGCTCATTGTGAGGTACCAGGATGTAAAAATACTGCTATTATAAAATGTTCATGGTGTCAGAAATCACTCTGGTTAAAACATTTTTTTGAAGATTTTCATTATTGTTCAACCTATAATCCTTAAACAAAATTAATTGCGATAAGAACTAAATTATAAGCTCATTTGTATAGAGTTTCTTTGAATATTTTTTGACTATTTGTGAAAATATACCTATATTTTACTTTTAATAAAAATTAATTACATAATAACAATTAATATTTTATATTATATTTTTCTATTTATATTTTTATTTTTTTATTTTTATTTATATTTTTCTATTCGTTAGATTAGTCAATCATTTAACTCACCTATTCTTTTCCCAGTTCCATGCTTTTTCTTTACCTATAAATACGAACAAAATATTCGAATATAAATTGCACAATAATTATAAGAGTTTATAAGTGACTTCATTAATTACGCTATCTCGATAAAAAAAAACTGACACAAAAATAAACTAAATCTGCATTATACACCTCAAAATATTTATTTCAATGGTTCAATTGTAAGTATACTTGTCCAAGGGACTGCTAAACCCCGATAATGCTTTTATTAGAAAAAATCCTAAAACAAGTCAACTTTGATTTTGAATTTTAATAATAATTATTTAATTTTATTGCAAATATTGTATACAAAAAAAAATTAAAAAAAAAAATTTTCCGAAATAAAATATAAGGGTAGCTAATTTGGCATTTCAAAGAGAAATATTTTTCATTTTGTTTCATTTTAAATTTGAATCTGAACTTGGGATATTCAGATAAAACCTATTTTAGGGGTGATTTTTAGGGGTGTGTTTTACCCCTTTAATAGGAAATTGAGCCCATGGAAAAAATAGCCCAAATAAAAATAAATTATGCATTATATATAACTTAAAATATTAATTTTAATAGTTTGAAAGTATTTTGTGCCTAAAGGGTTGTTTACCCCTGATGACGTGTTTATTTGCAAAAACCCTGAAACACGTAAACTTTATTTTTTATTTTAAGTCAAAAAAATGATTTTTATAATAATTAATTAATTTTATTGCAAATATTATATGCAGAAATAGTTTAAAAAATAAGGTTTTTCTAAAATAAAAAGTAAGGGTTGCCACCCTCGAGGATCAAACTATACTTGATGGTTACATAATTCAAGGAGAAATATTTTCCATTTTGTTTCATTTCAAAATATCGATTAGAACTTAAGATATTAAAAAAAAGCGTTTTCGGGGGTAAACTTTAAGGGCGGTTTTCACCCCTTTAATAAGGGATTGGGCCGATAAAAAAAATTGCGAGTCTCTTATTTTTCGGTCCTCTACAACATATAAAAAATTCAGGAAAATCGGAGGCGGACACCTCGATCGGTTTCCTTGTGAGTCTCATCTGAGCCCGTCGTGTGTTCTTGGTCACACACATGACCAAGTCGTCTACGTAGTTAACAAGATAGACCCGCGGCGGTATCGAAAGGTCCAACACCCCTTCGAAACCCACATTCCAAATATCGGGGCCAAAGATCGAGCCGTGCGCCACCCCCATCATCATTTTTCATTTCTTGACCCCTGTCTGCATTGCGTACGTAATGGTGTCGGTCTCGTAGGTAGTCCTTCAGGACTCGGAGAAGGTATGAGGGCAGCGGAAAAGCATTGGAGAATCCCTCCACGATGTCCGCCCACCTCACCGAGTTGAAGGCGTTTCGTACGTCGTGTTGCCATGAGCACTATTGGCCTATCCTTGTGGGATCTAGTCTGTGCTCTCTCAAAGGAGTCGACCACACGTCGGATCGCTCCTATCGTCGACCGTCCTTGTCTGAAACCGTACTGTCTGTCGTTCAGACCGCCAGCATCCCGAACCGCCTGTTGGATTCGCGGTTTCAGCAGCATTTCGAAGAGTTTGCCAAGTGTATTCAGCAAGCTCAGCGGTCTGTAGGATGACTGCGATTCCGGATCTCCACCCGTTTCTTTATCCATAAGGATCAGTCGTATCGTCTTTCAGTGTTTTCTGAATACCCCTTCCACCAGACACCTATTCTACAGGTTCAAGAGTATCCCCGGGCGTCGTTTTGCAATTATTCCAAGGATTTCCGCTAGGATGCCGTCGGGACCTGGTGCCTTCCCCGCCACGAGCAGTGCAAGAGTCAGGCTGAGCTCACCCCGGGTGAACTCTAGCACCCTGTCCAGATTACACGATATTTTTATTATTATTATATTATTGTTATATCGTATTATTTATTTATATTATTATTATATTATTATTATTTATTTATTTATTTATCCAGAGTATTACATGTTATTGCTTACTTCAGAACATAGTTACATGTCTGAAGCAGCAAACATCCTATAGAGGTACCATTACATAGGTCCGGTGTACTTAAAACTAAAAAAAAATTAAGTAACTTACAAACTAGGCATGGAGTCAAAGATTCCACTATAATTTTTTTTTTATTTATTTAACCAAATTATTATTATATTATTATTATTTATTTATTTTATTATATTATTATTTTTATTATTAGTATTATTATTATTTTTACTTCACTGGTATGTCGAAACACCAAATATTTGAATATTTTCAAATTTCGGCTATATTCTGAGGTTAGGGACAAATGGCGAGCGGAATCTTTAAAAGTAACAACAGATTTCAACTCAGGGGACCAAAATACGTAGGAATTATCTTCATCTGCATGGTTTTAGCTGCCTGACTTCACGGGTGAGTTGAAAAAACGAATATTTGATCGAAATTCGGCAATTTTTTTAGGTGAAGAACAAATGGCAAACTAAATTGTTAAAAGTAACAACAGATTTGGATTCAGCAGGCCAATATACGTTAGAGTTACTTTCAATTGCATGATTTTTGCTGGCTGACTCCACTGGTGAGGCGGAAAACCGAATATTTTGTCGAAATTCGACTATTTCTGATGTTAGGAACGAATGGTGAGCTATTCTGATAAAAACAACCACGGATTTGAATTCAGCATTAAAAATTCTATGAAAAAAACACGTTGAGAATAAAGAAAAAATTCTTTGTGCAACGTAATTGGAATAGAAAAAAATTGCTAAAAATTGTATGTTTGAACGAATATTTGGTTATTAGAAAACTATTTTTTCTTTTCTGGACTATTTTTCCTGCAATCTACGTTTCATAACCTTCAAAACCTTTTTTTATTGATCTCATTATTGTTATTCCTTGCTGAGATATTGACTTTTGCACAAAATTATTCGAAATCGCCTACTGTGCGGGGTGCGGCCGGTCCCGCTCTCCGTACTGCGCTGAAAAGCGCTATTAGTGATGTATTGCACTTCTCGTTGTTTGCTTAAAATATAATAATACTTAAAATATATCGCATAATCAATTTTCTAAACATTATTTTTTATAAAAGTCCACATGATTAAATTCTAAATCGTGTTAATCTTTTGTATATTTCTTAATTGTTTTGTTTTTATCTAAATTTATTTGGATAGGTCTTTTCTCAATGCTTGTTTTTTTTTCTGATCTTTATACTCTTTTACTTTTTTGCTTGATTTTTTCCTCTTTTCCTGATGCTGAAAATCGTTATAACTCTAGCCTTTTAGTGTCTGATAGCAATTTAACGCAATGGAATGACAGAGTGCCAGGCACTGTTTTTGCTGATTCCAAGATTTGTTTTAATTTTAGTTGAGTTTCGAAGATTTGTTTTTTGATGAAAAAAAAATAAACAATATTTTCAAAATATTTAGTTGCCCACTCGTAACAATCTTAAGGCGTCTATATATAATTATCGGATACGGAGGGAGGTATTTTATCAGAATGATAAAACGTTAAATGGGTATTTTCTCAGAAAAGTAAAAAAAGAAATTAGAATATCTTATGATAGAAGGGTAAATTTTCCGAATGTTCAAAAAGATATAATAAATAAAAATTTGGCAAGACGACCATAATATTTTCATGAAATTATTTGTATGTGATATATGATATCAATTTTTAGAATGCCATTTCTACCTAACGATTTAATTTTAGAAAATGAAGTGATTTAGAAAAGTTACAATGTCGATAAATGAGCTAAAAATTGTATAGGAATTAATTTTTTAGATTTTTTGCAATTTTATAAGTATCTTTATGACCTTATGCAATCAGTTATCAATTTTTATAGACGAAAATTTTTCTGTTACTTTTTTTTCGAAAGTAATTCCTCGTGTGTTCTGAATAGCTCCTTTTCGGAATTTACAGTATCGGATTCGGAAAATATTTTAAAGATAGTATATTTTCTGACAAAATACCTAACATTTTACCAATCTGATGAAATACCTTCCCCCATCGGATACTTATCGCAATCTTGCTCGGCTAGCATTGCTGGTCACGGAAAAAATGCATGTGATGGAATTGGTGCTTCCATAAAAAGGCTAGAGTTAAAAAGCGTTTCAGCATCAGCAACTTTCAAATTATACCCACCTATCGAAGAAGTAAAAGAATATAAAGATTAGAAGAAGAAAAGAACAAGTATCGAGAAAAGACCTATCCCAATAAATTTAGATAAAAGTTGAAAAATTAAGAATTAAACAAAACCGCTGCTAACTGAATTAGCAGAATACTTTCTCAAAGAGTATTTTCAATATTTTTATGACATTTTTCTATTGTACATTTAAATTAAAAATCACAGTTTAAAGTTGAAACAGTACTATAATCCGCGCTTCATTTAATAGTTACAAAATATATAAAGAGGGAATTAAGCGTATTGCAAAAATATGCCAAAAAAGTTATTTACAATTCACATAACTAAAAAGTTGCTACTTTTTCGGGTCTATCAAGCTGCAATAGCAAAGTCAGCGTAATCAAAAAACACACATCCTATAATTTTTAACTCATTTTTAGCTAATTAATTACCACTAACAATAATTAATAACCACTACCGATCGACGGTTGACACCTGTTACGCTATCTTGGCTTTTAAGCTAGCTTAGCATTGCGATCACGACCATAGTTTTTAAGATACAGAATCCATTCAGGCGCGATAATTTTTAGCTCGCCGAGCACTACAAGATCGTATAGTATAAAATCAGATGTGGTTAATTTTTAACCCCCAAATTAATCCAAAATGAATAAAAAATAACAAAAAATTATCAAGCGCTTATTACAGCGACACGCCGTCACAGGATTAGACATCAAACATATAATTACAATTAACTACCACTGCAAGAAATTAATTACCACTCAAAAACACCGATTAACACCTTTTTTTCGGTAAAACCGCCTTAACCCTTTGTGGCATACATTTTTTATATGGATGGATTTTCATGAAAATTTGGGTTTTTGAGGGTGCTGATTACGAATTTGAACTCAGATTTTTGAAATTATTGAAATTCAAAATGGCGAAATCAAGATGGCTGCTAACATTTCAAAAAATTAAGAAATTTTGCTGAAAATTACACATAGGAGTTTTTTTGGGTCGGTGATTACGAATTCGTACTCAGATTTTCAAAATTCAAAATGGCGACCACAAATATGGAAAATTATCATAAAATTTAGAAAAATTTAGAAATTTTGCTGAAAATTACACATAGGGGGTTCTATGGCTCAGTGATTACGAATTCGTACTCAGATTTCCAAAATTCGAAATGGCGGATTCAAAATGGCAACCACAAATATGGAAAATTATCATAAAATTTAGAAATTTTGCTGCAAATTACAGATAGGGTGTCGGTGATTACAAATTCGTACTCAGATTTTCAAAATAATAATCAATAACCTCAAAAACCCATGGATGCATAATTTTAGCAAGATTTCATGAACTTTCGGATACCATTTTGAATTTATAAAGTTTGAATGGTTATTTTTTGCAAATCTAAGGTCAATTGGTATTTAGCGACTTCAAAAACCCCTGTATTCATCATTTTAGCAAGATTCCGTGAATTTTCGCATCTTCAGCCGCCATTTTGAATTTTCAAAATGAAAATTTCAATCTTTTGTAAATCTAAGGTCAAATTCGTTATCAGCGACATCGAAAACCCATGTATACATCATTTTAGTAAGATTTATCGAATTTTCGAGTTTCGGGCGCCATTTTGAATCCGTCATTTCAAATTTTTTAAATTTTCATTGATGATTATTGCAAATCTAAGCTCAAATTCGTAATCAGCGACCTCAAAAACTCATATATACATAGTTTTAGCAAAATTTCATAAATTCGAGTTTTCGACCGTCATTTTGAATCCGCCATTTTGAATTTTGCAAATTTCACCCTAAATTCGTAATCAGCGACCTCGAAAACCCTCTTGTAGGTAATTTCAAATCAATCGAAGCATCCGTTCTCCTCCATATGAATTATTTCGATGAAAATGACCTATTTTTGTTGTTTATTTATTTATTTAACAAATTGTGAAACAAATATCGATGTATATGTTATGCCAAGTACTTCCTAAACTTCTACTTAAATGAAATAAAAAAAAACGGACGAAAAAGCTTGATATAGTCTCTGATATACCATAAATTAGAAGATCATTTTGGTGGTTAATATATTAACCACCATGCCGCAAAGGGTTAAGCTAGCGCAAACTCGCGCCGTTCCCGCTCTAGTGGAGTTACGGAATCGATTCTGGTCTCAAAATTTTTAACTCGGCTAGCACTACACGATGGTAAAGTGAAATATAGATCGTGGTTAATTTTTAACCCCTAAATTAAACAAAAACGAATACAAAATTACAAAATATTTTCAAGCACTTATTACAGCGACTCGCCGTCGTAGGATTAGACTTGAAACATATAATTACAATTAATTACCACTTCAAGAAATTAATTACCACTCAAAAACACCGTTTAACACTTTTTCTCCGATAAAATCGACTTAAGCTAGCGCAAACTCGCGCCGTTCCTGCTCTAGTTGAGTTACGGAATCGATTCTGATCTTAAAATTTTTAGCTCTGCTAGCACTACACGATGGTACCGTGAAATATTGATTGTGGTTAATTTTTAACCTCTAAATTAAACAAAAACGAATACAAAATTACAAAAGTTATCAAGCGCTTATTACAGCGACTCGTCGTCGTAGGATTATTACTTGAAACATATAATTTCAGTTAATTACCATTGCAGGAAATTAATGACCACTCAAAAACACCGTTTAACACCTTTTTTTTTGGGGGGGGGGGCCGCCTTAAGCTAGCGCAAACTCGTTCTATTCAGACTCTAGTAGAGTTACGGAATCGATTTATGAGATCGATTCTCAATATACAATGTGGTTAATTTTTAGCCCCTAAATTGAACAAAAATGAATAAAAAGTAACAAAAAAATTATCAGGTGCTTATTGCAGCGACTCGGCGTCGTAGGATTAGACTTGAAACATGTAATTGGATTTAATTACCACTGCAAAAAGTTGATTACTACTCAGGAACTGTCTTAACACCTATTTTACGGACAAACCCCGCTTAAGAAAGCGGAGACTCGAGCTTACACGTCTCTAGTCAAGTGACGGAATTGATTGCTAAAGGTAGAAGAGTCCTTAATCCAATCTATTTCAACTTCATAACTGGTTTCTTTAAGTTCGAGTGAAGTTTGTTGAATTTTTAACCGTATTTGCTGTGAAAAAAACGTTTTTTTTCTCGTTTGTGCCTCCGTTTCATGATTATGTATAGATATCAATATATCTAAATCATCAGATTAATTGATAAAACCCGCTGCCAATTCATTGGCACGTAGCTTCCTCAAACTAATTTATCAATTCCTTTTTTTATACTTTTTTATAAAATAATTTTTTTCTCAAAAACAAATGTATAAAATTTATTGAAATATTAACCAAATATAGTTTTTAATAAGTGTAATAAGTGGTTAAAAATTTGAGTCGATTTGTCAAATATTCTCTGATAAACAAATATTCAAAAATATTTCAAAATAATGAATTCTTTAAGAAATAACAAACATCTGCATTATTTTAATTGTAATACTATATTCAAAACCTTTTAAAATTACTAAATAACCTATACTTCAAATTATGTTTTCTTTATAAAATTTCACCCATATATTGCCTATACCTCTCACCAAATTGTATTACAGATTTTAGTTATTCATAAAAAAATACATGTTTTTTGAATGATCGACAATTTCATTAACCTATCTTCATTATACCTCGTTGCAATATTTTTAAATAATGGACCTAATTACTTATTAAATTAGAAAAAACAAGTAAATAACATGCGTGCGTGTCGTGCGTCATTGTAACATATACATAAAGCCGTTCCCGAAATATAACGATTTGAAAAGAGGGCTATAACGATTTAACCTAAAATATTTCTGAAATTCAGAAACGAATTCTTTTGTTACCATAAGAACTCATATAATAAATAATAAACAAACTCTACATCTCTACAAAATTTCAAAGAAATTAAAACAATTTTACTCTAGTTATTGTGCAACAAAGAAAGTTATTTTCGGAAATACCATAATTTTAAATATCAAATATCTCAAAAAGTAACCATATAATCTTGATCAAATTTAACAAAGATATTGCTTATATCGCAAACAAAATAGTCTATAAATTTGAAGCTTATACATGGAGTCGTCATTTAGAAATTACGACTGTCAAACAACGTAAATATATTTTAACCTTAAATATCTCTAAAAATCATGAGACAATTCTTTTACCTAAAGGACTTATACAATAAATATAAACTCAACATTTCCACAAAATTTCAACATAATTAAACCGATTTTTTTCTCTAGTTATCAGGCGACAAAGAAACTTTGTAAAATACGAAAATTTTCAATATCAAATATTACAAAAAGTAATCGTACAATCTTGATGAAAATTCGCACACATATTATCTATATCACATACATTGTCTATAAATTTGGGGCTGATACATCGAGCCATTATTCCATATCGTTTAAAAAGCGAATGAGAGACAAAAAAAAATTAAGCAGTTAGTATATTTAATGCAGATAGAGTGGTAAATTATGAATTTGATACCATAATTGCTTAATTGCAAAGTAGTTTAAGAATAATATGTCACATATCAAAAACTATATTTGAAAAAATAATAAATCCATATATGAGAAATAATTAAATATGTTATAAATTAAATTTTTGATAAAATATAACTCATTCATAAAAGTATAAATTGTTTATATTTCCTTTCAGAGATAGATAAAAATAATTTGTTATAACTTAGTGCGTGAAACTCGACTTTAGATGCCTGTTTAGCGTACGTAAAGTATCCCCTTTTTTCACTAGTGCGTAAAGTATTTACTTTACGCACTGGATGCGTGAAGTAGTGCGTAAAGTGAGTTCTTCATGCACTCAGTGCGTAAAGTACTCACTTTATGCACTCGTGAAAGAAATCCGGATACTTTACGCACGCTGAACAGGCATTTAACGTAGAGTTTCACGCGCTCAGTTATAAAAAATAGTAAATGCAACACGTGCGAAAGTCAGTAACCTTTGCACGGGTAGTGTTTGTCGCCCGAGCGAAGCGAGCGAGCGAAATGACTCACTTTACGCACTAGTTGCCTAATGTACTATTTCTCAACTAAGGCATGAAATAGGGCCTTTTTCACGTGTGAATGTAGGAGGGAAAATTTCGCATTTCGAGCGTATTTTATGAAAGTACTAAGAAATATCCATTACTACCCTAAAACTGGTAAGAAATGAAAAACTGGTGTGAAATATTCATTTCTCACTTATTTTAAGGTAAAAATGGCCATTTCTCGCCAGTTTTCCATTTCTCACCTGCTTTAGGGTAGTAATTATATGTTGCAAGTCTAATTCTACAATGGCGAGTCGCTGTAATAAGCGCTTGATTATTTTTTGTTATTTTTTATTCTTTTCTGTTTAATTTAGGGGTTAAAAATTAACCACATTCCATATTTCACTTTACCATCGTGTAGTACTAGCCGAGCTAAAAATTTTAAGACCAGAATCGATTCCGTAACTCCACTAGAGCGGGAATGGCGCGAGTTTGCGCTAGGTTAAGTCGGCTTTCCCGTAAAAAGGTGTTAATCGGTGTTTTTGATTGGTAATTAATTTCCTGCAGTGGTAATTAACTGTAATTATATGTTTCAAGTCTAATCCCACGACGGCGCGTCGCTGTAATAAGCGCTTGATAATTTTTTGTTACTTTTTATTCGTTTTTGATTAATTTGGGGGTTAAAAATTAACCACCTCGGATTTTACACTATACGATCTTGTAGTCCTCGGTGAGCTAAAAATTATGGCGCTGAATGGATTCTGTATCTCAAAAACTATGGTCGTGATCGCAATACTAAGCCAGCTTAAAAGTCGAGATACCGTAACAGGTGTTAACGGTCGATCGGCAGTAGTTATTAATTATTGCTAGTGATAGTTAATCAGCTAAAAATGAGCTAAAAATTATAGAATGCGTGTTTTTTGATTACGCTGACTTTGCTATTGCAGCTTGATAGACCCAAAATAAATAAGTTATAACCGTTGGATTACGGTGTAAAAGGATAGGCTAAGAATAAAGTAATCTTACAAACCCTAAGTAAAATAAAATGTAAGGTTTAATATAAAACTAAACTGAGAATTTAAGCGACACAAAATTGCAAGACGAATTTAAGGTAGAGTGAATAAACTACTACGATACGAAGAAAATCTCACGAACGCGAGTTCAAGCGCGAAACGCAATAAGTTAGCACGAGGCAGAGAGCACTACGTCGCTCCCTAATAGAAAGGCGTTATCTCGGATTCCGGCCGAAGAAGGCGTTATCTGGGAGTCCGACCAAAGAATACGTATCTGGGAGTCCGGTCGAAGAAGGCGTTATCTCGGAATCCGGCTAAACAAGGCATTATCTCAGAATCTGCTCGAAGAAAGCGTTATCTGGGAGTCCGTCCGGAGAAGGCGTTATCTGGGAGTCAGACCGAAGAAGGCGTTATCTCGCCGAAAATAGACAATATATAGGCGGTGCCGCCAACTTAAACCTGGGGCGAAAAAATTTGCTGCAAGATAACGCCTTCTTCGGCCGGACTCCCAAATAACGCCTTTCTATTCGGGAGCAACGACTAGGTCAGGATGGAAACCGAACGAATGACGGCTTACATTATCGAGCCACGATTTTAACGCTAACGATGACTACGTTGACCGCTGGGATACGATGCCGACGATGGCGACGACTACGACGACTCCAGAGATCCGCTGCTGACGATAACGACGACTACGATGACTAACACGCTACGATGCTGACGATGATGACGCTACGATGACTGACACGCCACGATGCTGACGATGATGACGACGACTACGATGAAAGACGTGTCCTGGTGCTAACGATGAAGACTACTACGATGACTGACAACGGCGGCCGAGATCCAATGCCGATGCTAACAACTACTTCGACGCCTGTCGAGACATGGCGCCAACGACAAGAGCGTGTGTCACAGCTGTTCGCCTACTGTGGGAGCCGGTTCGATGCGGCCGGCCGCTGAAATGCGTGAGCCGGTCCGGCACGGCTGGCTACCGAAAAGCGAGAGGGTGCGTAGTCATTTAGGTTTCCGCGTAACAATAGACAATGATTCAAATTTAAGACGATTTATGTAGATGCGCAGGCATCCTGTCACCTTTATTCAGCCTCAAAATAGGCACGTCATATTTTCAAGTACAATAAATTACGCGAAACGCGAAAGTAACACGTTGAAAAATTTACCGCGATACATCCCTTTCTGGTTCCGGACTCTATTTATTAATGATATTGCCGAAATATACCGGGTTCCCAAACTAAGACGTACACGAGATTTTCTCTCAGCCAAATTGATAAATTCGTCAAAAAATGGGGCCCTAGGGGTTTTCGGACCCAAGGAATCGAATGGCGCTGTCAAAAAATTCATAAAATGCCAAACACAAAAAGTAAAAAAATTATTTTTTCGAAAAATATTTGCGGTACGGCTTTTATGATAGTTTCTTGTAGTTTGTTCAATTTGGAGGCTATACCACCTTTACCCGATAGCATTTCATGTAATAATATTTATTTAACGCATTTTTGAAAATTGTATATTTTACTTTGGCTTGGACCGCAAACTCGCGTTCGAGAAAGCGGAATTGCGGAACTCGGAAAACGCCAGACTTTCCAAACTGTGACTCTAGCAAAGAAGCGGCAACTTCAACACGCAATATCTGAGTACAACTAAATAAAGCCAACAAACTATCTTAATCATTGATACAACATAATAGCATGATATTCATGATGTTTTCATCAATAGCTATTGTTTCCAAGTACATATTATTACTGTAGCGTACAACGTAATACATAATTTGTAGGCTAGAGAGCAATGTTTACAAATGGTGAACATTTGCGACGGCGTCCAGAGATGGCGCCAGTGCGACTTACGTCGCACCGTATGAACGCAGCGCGCGGAGTCACGGCCGTAAATGAGCTCGTGGTGTCGCGCGTATATGCGTATCTCTGCAGTACTTATTTTCAAAGAAACTAAGCTAAAGAATCATGGTTTTGTTACTGAAAAGTAATAATACCCAATTTGTCTTGCGCTTCCTTACTTCTTGTTAACACGAGATATGTTCTTGTTTACACGAGATATGGACTGTCCAAGTTTTATCCTCCCTAGACGCGTAATGTACTATTTATGAAAAAAGTAACGAAGCTTTCCAAATCAGACATACTTTTATACTGTTACGAGTGAGAAATCGCAAATAAATTAATAAATAATACACAAAATCATATTTATCCATATAACATCAGACAGGAACGTTACTATTCATAGTGATTAATAATTAATTTATTGTTATTCTTAGAATTTATTATTCATAACTTTTTCTTGAAATTACTATTACTATGAGTTTATAATGTTTTCGTAATTATTTATTCATAGTGTTAAATAATTAAACATAAACCTCCCAGCGTGAAAAAAGTTACTAAGGCCTAAATATTTCACATAGTATTAGCCAAGTATGGGCAAGATGTGGCCTATAAGAAACAATATATGGGCGAAATATTGGCTTTATAATGCCACAGCGCCGGAGCTACATACTGTCTATCTTTAGATATATCTTGGGCAGCTATTGCCCATATATTGCTTATACAAATCAAATGTTTCGAAGAAATCCTAGCTCGTAAAATCGAACTTATACCCCGACAGTTTTTTCAAAGCTTCTTCCAGATTATTAAGCAAACCTAGAAAAATATTACGAGCAAACTTTTACTGGGTGATAGAACGTTCAATACTGCAGCGAAGTGTTCTCTTGATTTTTTGTGATTTTATGTATTTTATTTTTAATAAGCTTGAAACTCTGCCAATTGCTTGGCCGATAATGGTAGGACTATGCCACCCCGTTAAGGTATGGCTGAAAGTATGGGCTAAAGAATGGCTGGTAATATGGCTGGAAGATATGGTTAAAAGTATGGCTTAAAGAAGGTCGAAAATATTGGCAATATATTGAGTATGTATTGGCAATATATTGGGAATATATTGGCAACAAATTGGCAACAAATTGGCAATCTCACAATCGTTACATACAACATTATACACAGTTTGTACAAAGTTCAAATTTAGATAAAGTTTAAACAAAGTTTAGACCAAGTTCAGAGCAAGGTTATAGAAAGTCTCCAAGTCTTAATGAAAATCTCGCTTAAAGTATCGCATACAACGTACGTTTATATGAAGTTTAAACAAAGTTCAGGAAAAGTTCAGGCAAAGTTTGAACAGAGTATAGATAAAGTTTAGATAAAGTTTAGATAAAGTTTATACAGAGTTTAGATCAAGTTTATACATACAACGGTTATAGAGTATAGCTGAAGTCTAGATAAAGTTTGAACAAAGTTTATACCTCGTTTAGATCAAGTTTATAGAATGTCTCGCTCGAAATCTCGCTTGAAGTCTCGCTCAAAGTCTGGTTAAAAGTCTCGTTCGAAGTCTCGCTAAAAGTCTGGCTAAAAGTCCCGCACGGAGCCTCGCTCGAAGTCTCGCTAAAATTCTCTCTCGAAGTCTCGCTAAAAGTCCGGCTAAAAGTCCCGCTCGAAGTCTCGCTAAAAGTCTCGCTAAAATTCTCTCTCGAAGTCTCGCTAAAAGTCTGGCTAAAAGTCCCGCTCGAAGTCTCGCTAAAAGTCTGGTTAAAAGTCTCGCTAAAAGTCCCGCACGAAGTCTCGCTCGAAGTCTCGCTCGAAGTCTCGCTAAAAGTCTGGTTAAAAGTCTTGCTCGAAGTCTCGCCAAAAGTCTCGCTCAAAGTCTCGCCAAAAGTCTCGCCAAAAGTCTCGCTCTAAATCTCGCTAAAAGTCTTGCTTGAAGTCCGGCTCAAACTTTGGCTTGAAGACTTTGAGACTTTCTATCAACTTCGTCAAAACATGTTGTAAACTATGTTTGAACTTTATCCAAACTATATCTCAACTTTATGTAAACTGTGTATAAACTTTGAATGCAACGCTTTAAGCGAAACTTTCTATAAATTTTGTCTAAACTTGCTCTAAACTTTACCCAAACTTTATCTAAATTATATCTAAACCTAATTTAAACTCTGTATAAACTTGGTCTAAACTCTGTATAAACTTGGTCTAAACTCTGTATAAACTTGGTCTAAACTCTGTATAAACTTTATCTAAACTTTATCTAAACTTTATCTACACTCTGTACAAACTTTGCCTGAACTTTGTTTAAACTTCATATAAACGTAAGTTGTATGCGATACTTTAAGCGAGATTTTCATTAAGACTTGGAGACTATCTATAACCTTGCTCTGAACTTGGTCTAAACTTTGTTTAAACTTTATCTAAATTTGAACTTTGTACAAACTGTGTATAATTTTGTATGTAACGATTGTGAGATTGCCAATTTGTTGCCAATTTGTTGCCAATATATTCCCAATATATTGCCAATACATACTCAATATATTGCCAATATTTTCGACCTTCTTTAAGCCATACTTTTAACCATATCTTCCAGCCATATTACCAGCCATTCTTTAGCCCATACTTTCAGCCATACCTTAACGGGGTGGCATAGTCCTACCATTATCGACCAAGCAATTGGCAGAGTTTCAAGCTTATTAAAAATAAAATACATAAAATCACAAAAAATCAAGAGAACACTTCGCTGCAGTTCATTCATATACACAGTGCATATACACAGTAAATGAAAATAGGATGAAAATATTTTGATATTAAGTTATTTTTTGTCTCAAAGTTACCATTTATTCATGGGTGAACGATTGTAATAGAAAATAATATAATTTTCCTTTAAAAGGTAAAAGAAAAGAAAAATTTAAATAAGACCTTGCTTGTGTGTATTTTTCTACGCGTATCGGTAGTTAAGACAATGCTTGTATTAATTTTACTTGAAAGTAAGAAATCTTATATCAGGTTTGGGAAAAATTTTTAAAAAGAAATACATGCTTAACTTAAGCCATGAAATGTATGTTAATTACTAGTCCAGAAAGGCAGTAGTATTAGAACATGTTTCAGTATGCGGTTAATTTCAATGGGAACATTACTGAAGTAAGGAAGCACAAAACAAATTGGATATTATTACTTTTCAGTAACGAAACTATGATTCTTTAGTTTAGTTTCTTTGAAAATAAGTACTGCAGAGATACGCATATACGCGCGACACCACGAGCTCATTTACGGCCGTGACTGCGCGCTGCATTCATACGGTGCGACGTAAGTCGTACTGGCGCCATCTCTGGACGCCGTCGCAAATGTTCACCATTTGTAAACATTGCTCGTTAGCCTACAAATTACGTATTACGTTGTGCGCTACAGTAATAATATGTACTTGGAATAAATAGCTATTGATGAAAACATTATGAATATCATGCTATTATGTTGTATCAATGATTAGATAGTTTATTTACTTTATTTAGTTGTGCTCAGCTATTGCGATTTGAAGTTGCCGCTTCTTTGCTAGAGTCACAGTTTGGAAAGTCTGGCGTTTTCCGAGTCCCGCAATTCCGCTTTCTCGAACGCGAGTTTGCGGTCCGAGCCAAAGTAAAATATACAATTTTCAAAACTACGTTAAATAAATATTATTACATGAAATGCTATCGGGTAAAGGTGGTATAGCCTCCAAATTGAACAAACTACAAGAAACTATCATAAAAGCCGTACCGCAAATATTTTTCGAAAAAATAATTTTTTACTTTGTTTGGCATTTTATGAATTTTTTGATAGCGCCATTCGATTCCTTGGGTCCGCAAACCCCTAGGTCCCACAGACTTTGACGAATTGATCAATTTGGATGAGAGAAAATCTCGTGTACGTCTTAGTTTGGGAACCCGGTATAGATTGGTTAGTCTACTTAAAAATAAAGCGAATCAACCAAACATTGGGTTGTCCCCTAAAATTCTGTATATGAAATTCGATATATTAAAGCATGTTACATTGGCTCCCTCGCCTCCAATTTGATCATAAAAATTATGCTTTTTGCACATCATTTAGTTTGAAATATAAGAGACAATGATTATTTGGAACAAAACATTTTGATTATATTATTATGTATTATTATTTATTATTATTATTATATATATATATATTTTTTTTATTATTTCTCTAATTTACAAGTGTAAATTTCAGAGACATTTATTCTGTTCCAATTAGTGTTGGAAGTATTGATTAGTA
The DNA here is from genome assembly GCA_036365515.1 of Torymus aiolomorphi. Taxonomy (NCBI): domain Eukaryota; kingdom Metazoa; phylum Arthropoda; class Insecta; order Hymenoptera; family Torymidae; genus Torymus; species Torymus aiolomorphi. Next base: position 72,845,251 of record CM070876.1, read on the forward strand.
TTAAAATGTATCGTTCAAGTAAAAGAATTATAATATGTTTTAATATGTTTTTATTTCAGAAATCTTGTATCAGCATCACAAGATGGGAAGCTTATTGTGTGGGATAGCTACACCACAAACAAAGTTCACGCTATACCTCTACGTTCATCGTGGGTAATGACCTGTGCATATGCCCCTTCAGGAAGTTACGTTGCTTGCGGTGGCTTGGATAACATTTGCTCAATCTATAGCCTTAAAACTAGAGAAGGCAATGTTCGAGTCAGCAGGGAACTTCCAGGACACACTGGTTACCTTTCCTGTTGTCGGTTTCTTGATGACAACCAAATCGTCACTAGTTCTGGAGATATGTCGTGGTAATAATCTGATAAAATTTACATTCTATACTCGATTTGCCGCCTTTTGTCACTTTTAATAGCAATTAGCCTTTTAATTTATATTTTTAGAAATATTGAAATTTCATCATAAGTGCTTACATAACATTGAATCTTTATACAAAATAGTTCAAACTATCGCAAATTTACCAAGTTCCATAATATCTAGGAGCCAAACGATAGTCTGCAAAGTGAGAACTATGTTTTGTAAACTCATCAGAAAAGGATTTTGGATGTAAAAACATGAAGAAAGTCGCCATATGAGATCCTAACATTTCAAAAACTCAAGTTATGTTTATACATATTTAGGTTTATATTGGAAAAATCTCGAAGAAGCCGGTAAGTATTAAACGGTAACGGTACTCTTCTTAAATGGTAACTATTCAATCTCGGAAAGTCTTTAAAAACATTTAAAAGAAAAAAAATACAACTAGAGAAAACAAGCTTATATTTGCTTATTTCAGAATTAAAAGGTATTGATTCTTTATAAAGTAATAAGAGTTTAAAATTGAACAACGAAAACTCACCAAAATTGTTAATATTGCATCTTTCTTCATGTTTCTACCGAAAATTCACCAAAATTACTAATATTGCGGCTTTTTTCATGTTTCTACGAAAATTCACCATAGTTGCTGTTCTTGCAACTTTCTTCATGTTTCTACATCCAAAAACATTTTAAAGTTTGAGCCGAATCCGTAATCCGGATCCCTGACCCACTTCTGGTCAGTATAAAATTAATCAATTTGCTCTCTAAATTTGAATAAGTGAAAATTCACCTTTCGAAAGTAAAAAGTCGTCCACTGCAAATAAGTGAATATTCACTTATTCGATGCGTAACACTATTTCACTTTTGCTTCTTCAAAGAGAAAACTTTGTAACGGTGAAAAAAAAATTTGAAGACAAAAAATGTTAAAAACAATTTTTAAAACTTGGCACGAAAATCCGTCGTTTCTCAGCGAAAAAATGGTTGTGTGTGTGTGCGTGCGTGTGTGTGCGTGTGTGTGCGTGCGCGCGCGCGCATGTGTGTGTGTGTGTGTGTGTGTGTGTGTGTGTGTGTGTGTGTGTGTGTGTGTGTGTGTGTTACAAAGTTAACTTTGTAAAATAAGTTTGAAAAATATGGTAAAGACATTATGGCACGACGGGTAATTAGCGCCCGAGCGCAGCGAGGGTGATAATTCACTCCGTGCAGTAGGCCACTGAAGACACTAGGATCGTACGATATTTTATAGCACGTTTACATAAATCCGCTGTGACGCCGATCCGTGGTATAAGTGCGGATTTATGGCTCGCCGAGCTATAAAAACAATTATTTATCTATATGCTGATTTAAACAATCAATGTAATAGAAAAATAACTTTGATTTGAGGAAGCTAGTTGCCAATTAATTGGCAGCGTTTTTCCAATAAGTACAGAGTTTCGCTTATTCAGTGAGTAAAAGCTATTTCACTTATAGGTATAGTATAGATATAATATTTGTATAATATTCCCTGGTGGAAAATGAAACCATTTTGCAGTTATTGAACGACCATTTTTATTGGTAGTTAGCCAAGAAATATCTATTTTTCTCTGTCTGTTTCTAGAACTTGGTGAAACGCTTTTTCGAACATATTTTTCTGGGTATGTAATAGAGTAGCAAAAGATGCCAACACTACACTGAGAGAAATGTTGTAAGAAAATTTACTATAAAAGTAAGAAAAATAACTCTGTTTTGTAGCAATAAATGGACAAACGTGCATTATACCGAATTTTTATTATAATAATAGAAATAATTAATATATTTGGAATAATTTTTCTAAAAGTTTGTTTATAAAAATTAATTATGCCTGTTATAAAAATTATTATTACATAGTAAAAATTTCATTCTAGTAAATATTCCAAACAAACTCTAATAATAATTATAATGAAAAAAATTAATTTTATTTTAGTACAACACAAATTTTATTTTGTATTTCAAATTACTATAAATATAGTTGTTGAGGCCGCACTAGTTATAGCGCGCGTATTAGTTTTGCGTTCCGCGGCTACCTCCCTAAAATCACGCGACACCTATTGTCTTACGCGCGTAAGGATCCGCGCTTCTCGCGGGCCTACTTTCGGCTAATTGCGCATTACATCAGCAGTATTACACGAGCCGTTGGAGAGAATAGTCTCTCTGCATAACGCGCTCTCCAGCCCCCGCTACGCACGAAGTCCCTTTCGCCCGCACGCACACAGTATTCTTTGTATTAATATTTATTGGTTACGCGTATCTTGTGCACAGTAAATTAACCGTTAGAAACATTATAAGCATTATCAATTTGTGCCGACTCACTGTCAACAAAGCAATAAACATTGTTTGATTAGTGCCTTTAATTACACGTGTCTCTGTGATTTTTCCGATTTACAGCCTGCTTCCTCCGTCCGGCAAATGTCGAACGTCGCTCCCTGAATGCGCGTACAATAGTAAAAAGCGTTACATTTAAAAATCGTACACGTGTCATTTTGAGGTTACACTTCTCTCGCAATTTCACTTTGTAGTGCTTTTAAGCTAACAAAACATCGAAAACCTCGACTCAAGTATTTTATTTTTATATTATGCAAATTGATTATAAGTTATTATTTGGAATAATCGATGTTATTTATTGTCATTAAATTATCATTGTATTTCTCTCGTAAACGACGGTAACAAATATATCAGTTCCAAAATTTTGTACTCAACAATCTCTTATGGGTAAGTGGTTAACTCGTCCGATTTTCGTGCTGAGGAATCGATGTTATGTCGAAGAAAAAGATGTTATTTCTCAATATAATTTATTTTAACTTTAAACATGTTATTAGAGTCTACTGATAGGTCTGTAAATACAAAATAATGAAAAAAATAATTTAATTTTTTGAAATTTGACCTCGGTTATAAAAATTACTATGTTAGTGTGACGTCCAAAGAACTTCACATGGCATTATTTATAAGTAACATGAGTCGTTGTAACTTATATTATTTTGCTCTCTTTTTGGCAATTTGATTTGTTTAATTATTTAGATTTTTACTTAGATCTGGAGATAGAGACTTGAAGACAGAGACGTGGAGACAGAGATTTAGAAACGAAACATAGAGACAGACGTAGAGACAGGGATGTAGAGACAAAGACGTAGAGACAGAGACAGAGTCGGAGAGACAGAGACATAGAGACCGAGTCGGAGAGACCGAGACATGGAGACAGAGACGTGGAGACAGGGATGTAGATACAGAGACGTATAGACAGAGTAGTGGAGACAGAGACGTGGAGGCAGAGCCGTGGAGGCAGAAACGTGGAGGCAGAGACGTAGAGATAGGCGTGTAGAGACAGATGCATAGAGACAGTTACGTAAAGACAGAGTCGGAGAGACAGAGACATAGACACAGAGTTGGAGAGACAGAGATGTCGAGACAGACGTAGAGGCAGGGATGTAGATACAGAGACGTAGAGATAGGCGCGTGGAGACAGAGTCGTGGAGACAGAGACGTGGATACAGAGACGTAGAGACAGAAATTTAGAAACAAAACATAGAGACAGGGATGCAGAGACAGTAACGTAGAGACAAAGACATAGAGACGGAGACGTGGCCACAGAGACGTGGAGACAGAGACATTGAGACAGGCGCGTGGTGACAGATACAGAGACGTGGAGATGGAGACGTGGAGACAGAGACGTGGAAACCGAGATGTGGAGACAGGGACGTGGAGACCGAGACGTGGAGGCCGAGACGTAGAGACAGAGACGTAGGGACAGGGAAGTAGAGACAGAGCCGTAGAGACGGAGACGTAGAGATAGAATCGGGCACAAGCAATATTAGAAGTTTCGAAAATTTAAATTTTGAATATATCAAAATTATATGTCATGAAATTGAATGGATATAAAATGGAAAATGGAAACAATTTTTAGAAAGTTTTGAAACAAGAAGCAGTAAATTAAATCAGGTAATTGTAAGACAATTCAATTTATAAAATTTATTTAATATAATTTCATTTTTACCTTAATGTTGTTTTCAAAATTTTAGTGACATAGACAGTCGATTAGGTCTACTGGAGATATCACTTACAAATAAAACGCATCTTACTATTTACCTCCAAAGTGATGTGGAAAAAATAGAACACAATATATCTTCTTCAATATATTTGCAAATGGATTAACTTAAACAATAATTGAGTTAATGTTCTGAGTTGAAAGCTTCTCTGAAGCTTCAATTTACAAAAAACTTTCACCCATGCCGCTGTGCAGTCCCTCCTTAATTTTGTAACTCCTCCTTAAAATATAAATCCAATCCTATGAAATTAAAATTAATTCCAATGCACGTGTAAGTATAACACATTATACTATGCAACCCCTCTTTAATTTAAAGGTCCTTCTTAAAATATGATTTCCTTTAAGTCTATAACATTACCATTATCGATTATAATGATCAGCGAAAAATATATGTGCTTTGTTTTAACTAAGGGAATTCTCTCGATACCAAACTAGTGAAAATGAGGACCATTGATCTATTTGTTAATTTACAAAGTAAATGTATCCAAGAACGTCTTACAAATACTGGTTAACTAATTAATAATTATACATCAAAACAAAACAATTCTATTCGTCTGAATGATCAATAACAAGTTTCGTAAGAAAGCTCATTTGACTCAGTTTTTGAGGTTAAATGTACCATTTTTTAATTCACTAAATTTCTTTTAATACATAGGTACATACAGGTATGTAATGATACTTTTGAAGAGCAATAACACAGGCCCACAAAAAAACAGTTGTATGTACTTTTGACCAGAGCTATGTTTTCTTACGTATTTTTCGACGCTAAATTCGAATCTGCAATAAAAATATACCCTTCCGCAGTATATTTTGAGGTTTTCAAAGTAAAAACCTCATTTTTCACGAATTTTTCATGGTTTTAGAAAATAAAATTTAAGGACGTTCTCTTGGTCGAAATAGCAGTTTTCGAATTTTTAACTTTTAAATAATGTTTAATTAATTTAATAATCCAAAAGTAAGTACATATAACAAATATACACTAGAAGGAACATAAAAAAAAATTTTTTAAACGAATTCAGGCAATAGTTACCATGATATTGTTAAAATTAAAGACAAAAACTTCAATAAGTTATGTAATTTTTTTTGTTTCTTATCCAATCTTAACGAAATAAAGCTTATTTTGTTCGTTAAGAAATTTCAGGGGGAGTATCGATGGGAAAATTTGTGATACGAGTTACCAGTACGGCGCAATATCAATTTGTTTATTAAAACTTGACTTACTTTTCTTAAACAAATTGATATTGCACCGTACTGGTAACTCGTATCACAAATTTTCCCATCGATACTCCCCCTGAAATTTCTTAACGAACAAAATAAGCTTTATTCCGTTAAGATTGGATAAGAAACAAAAAAAATTAGGTATCTTATTGAAGTTTTTGTCTTTAATTTTAACAATATCATGGTAACTATTGCCTGAATTCGTTTAAAAAATTTTTTTTTATGTTCCTTCTAGTGTATATTTGTTATATGTACTTACTTTTGGATTATTAAATTAATTAAACATTATTTAAAAGTTAAAAATTCGAAAACTGCTATTTCGTCCAAGAGAACGTCCTTAATCAAATAAAATTTAACTTGACTTCAGAATTGAATTCTACGGGAAAAAATACATCGAAATATCTGTTTTGGATATTTTTTTAACGAATTTTTTACCCTTCAGGCGGCGTTGAAAAGGCTAAAGAACCCAAAAAACGCCAAATTCATCACAAATTTGATTAACACACGATTAAAATTTGATTCTACTACTTTGTAAGAGTTTATAGGCATTAGAAATATTACCCTAGAGTTTTTTGAGGTCGCTGATCATGAATATGATGTGAAATGAAAAAAAAATTACTCCCAGAGGGCGCTAGTAGGCAGTAAACGAGGTAAATTATTCGGTTTTTCTGAAAATCTATATTTTAATCACTTCTTTGAGGGATTTTCACAACATAGATCATAAATTCCAGGTTTCCTTCGACTGTTAATTATAAATAAGACTTGAAATTCATGATCAGCGACTCCGATAAAAATTTGAGTGTGAAAATATGAGAATCTAAATTATTTTACGTTTACGCACACGTTTCTCTTCAAATGACCGATGTAGAGGATTTCTGACACGTTTTTGTTCCCTACTAGTAATTTCTTCTCTTTTTATCATCCAACAGTAATCTGCCAACATATTTATGCCCCACCATTCATGAAATCTGCGTTCAAATTCTTTCAAGTCTTGTTGAAACCTTTCACCTTGCTCTTCACTAAAGTCCCCGTTATTTTCAGGAAATTGATCAACGTGTGAATCAAGAAAATGAAGTTTTAGGTTCATGAGGCAGCCCAATTTTTCAAAATTACGTACCATTCTTTTCACAATATTTATGTAATTCACGTCTTTTGTATTACCCAAAAACTTTGTTGATACCTCTTTAAAACTTGACCATGCTGCTTTCTCGACATAATTCATTGTTTTGTCAAAGTTTTCATCTCTAAATAAAGTACGGATTTCTGTACCATCAAAAATTCCTTCGCCCAATTTAGTATCTGATTTCTGATGAAATAGTATTTTCCCAAATACTCAAAGCATTGTCCATCTTTGTCTAAAGCCTTGACAAACTGTTTTATCAATCCAAGCTTTATATGCAGAGGAGGTATTAAAATTTTGGACGGATCAACGAGTGGTTCTTTTAAAATATTTTGTTTTCCAGGTTTAAACGATTCTCTTCATGGCCAAATTTTCTTTTTGTAGTCATTTTCTCTATCTCTACTATCGAACATACGCAAATAACATGGATACTTTGTGAATCCAGATTTTTGTCCAAGTATCATAGATAGAATTTTTAAGTCTCCACATATTTGCCATTTATGTTCCTCGTATTTTATTTTTGTCAAAACCAATTGAAGATTAGTGTACTCTTCTTTAAGCGTAGTTGAATGTGCTAACGGTATAGGAGCGTACTTGTTCGTAACGTAAAGAAGTACTGCTTTAAGGCTGCGTTTTGATGAATCAATGAATAGTCTCCAATTCTCAGGTTTGTACACATTTGGTTTGAATTCATCTATTAGTCCTTTTTCATCGGTACAGTAAACTAGATTTGAATCTTCCTTGAAATATTTACGAAAGTTTTCTTCTCGGTTACAATATACACTTATTTTAGTTCCCTTTTCTAACATACTTCTTCTCTTGAATTCTGAAGCCATAAATTCTCATTGTTCCTTAGACACACCAGTCTTTCTTAAAAAATCATTAAGACTCTTTTGATTGAATTTTTCAACAGTTCGCTCTTTACCAAGTGGAACATATTCTTCATCACTGTTCAAATAAAGATTCTCTTCATCCTCATCCGATTCGCTTGAATCCTTGTCATTGGAATGTCCATCGCTTGAATCGATTTCTTCCTTAGTAATCTGATTTGTTGAATGGTCATCTACTTGCAGAGCATCCAAACCTGTAGTAACACTATCTCGCGACTCTTCATTTTCTAAGCCTTCTATAAATACTTCTTCTGGCAACTCGACGGTGTTAACAGTAGCATAACGTATTCTTTGTTTTTTAATTTTACTTATACCCTCTACTTTTGTTAAACAGAAATAGCAATCGTTTTCATCTTTATGTTCTTTCCATTTCGTTGGTTTCGTAAACTTTAATTTGGCCCTATCCTGATTCGAATTAAATCTAGTCATCATTGTGTAACATGATCCACAGACAAAATTCGGAACCCAACTCTTATCTTGCTGTATGATTTCAATATCAAAACATGTTCGATATAAGCTATTTATGTTTTCTGTAATTTTTCTGAAGTTTTTCTGTCAGACTTCAAATTGTTAGTGTAAAAATGGTATAAACAAATGCATCCTGATAGACACAGCTGACTTCGTCAAATCCTGAGCCGAATCTAGGCTAGATAGCATCAAACTAACTATTGGATTGGTGGCATAGCCGAAAAAAAGGTACTCGTGTTTTTTCTTTTATCATTTGCAATTGTTTATAAAAAATTATTTAAACAAATAGATAAAAAATTTGTGATTTTGAAAAACTAAATGCGGCAATCGATTTTATAGGAAAAATCATGACGAAAATCTTAGTGAAGTTTTTTTTGTCAGACTTCAAATTGTTAGTGTAAAAATGGTAAACAAATGCCTTATCAGAGGCATAGGTGAAATTATGAGTGACCATTTTCGTGACTTTTGCACATATATTTTTTACATTTAGAGCAAAATTTCTGAGTCCTTACAGGGTACTTCGGTATTCTTGAATAAGTCGTAAAAAAAGTCACCATGTCCACTTTTTACTTCGACTTGAAGGCATTAAAGCATTGCAATGTTGATCATGAAGATCGACTCCTCTCATATTTTTATTATACATAGAAAATGCATATGGAAAAAGAATGGATTTTTTAGACTTTTCATGACATCTCTGCATTTCAACTTTTGGTTCATCTCCATATGTAGATAGGATTGACACTGGCTTAGAGTCCATGACAGTTATGTAATTCAAATTAGAATTAGCTTCATGAACTGAAATGGTAGTTCCTCTTTCTGATTTTTTTGGCATATCGATTTTCGTTTTTACACGATTCTGTCGAACTGTTCCAGTTGTTGATAGCCCTTTTTTTTTAAATGTATCATCAAATCGGGAGAAGAAAAGAAATTATCAAAATATTCATGGTATTTGCTGAGCTCTTCTTTTTGAGTAGTTCTCAATAGATCTTGAAGCAATTTGATTACCACTCTTGATCCTAAACATACAGAAACTAATGGAGTACGCGCATCAGTACCAGATTTGCTTGTGTAGATGTCAAGATCATATAAATATCCATCAGAAGAACATAGTGCCCATAACTTTATTCCAAATCTGATCGGTTTGTTTCTGATACACTGTTTTTTTCTGCAGTTCTAAACCTTCCAAAATATTTCACCATTATTTCATCAACAGATAAAGTGTAATCAAAATCAAGACGTTTTGAATAAGTAGAATAAATGAAAACAAATATAACCATGTAGAATAAGATGGCTGCCGAGATGAAAGAACCTCCCGACAAGCCTAATGAATCAAACTTAAAGTGTTGTACTAAAACAAAATGTACAACGGTAGTTTGTATTATTTGCGAATCCACGTATCATCAAAGTTGTTTTAATTGCTTAAAAAATACTAAGCATGTAGGTGAAAAGTTGAAAATCTGCCCAGATCATAAAAGACTGCAAAACATAACCTCAAACGACGGAAATGAGCTAAGCGAATTGGTCAAAACATTAATAGCAAAAATAAAAATGAAAAGCAAAGAAGAAATCAGGAAGGACATATTGGCAGAAGTAGCAAACAAGACACACGATTTGATTAATTCATCAATTGTTTATAATGATGCCGATGTTGAGTTACTAAAAACTGAAAATACTTTGCAAAAAGAATTCATCAAGGAATTACAAGAAAAAAATAAATTATTGAAGGAGCTGCTTATCAAAAACAAGGAAAACATTCCTAAAAAGTCATTCTCAGAGGTAGTCAACAACATCAAACCGCAACCAAAACGTGTGCCAAAGATTTGTGTTAAAAAAATTGATAAAAAAAGTGAAGTGAATATCAAACAGTGTATTACAAAGGGTCTAACAAATGAAACAAAGATACAGGCAAAACAGATACAAGTCAAAGAAAATAAAGATATTATTATTAGTTGCATGGATATAGAAGTGTCAGAGTGACTGAAAACTTGTTAAAAGAGCAGCTTAAATCAGTCTGTGACAAAAACAGAAGAACTAAACAATCCAAAAATCAAAATAGTAGGCATTGATAATTATACCAACATGGATACAACTACCATAGAAATTGATATAAACTGTAGAAATTTTGACAAATTTACAACTAAAGGTAAACTGTTACATATGTATGAGAACGATACAAACAATCTCAGTACTGTTTTAATAGAAGTGTCACCTAAACTTCACAAACATATCAGGGAAAGTAAGAACAAGATTTTTGTAGGTTATCAAAACTACAAAGTCTATGATCTAATAAATGTTAGACCTTGTAATTCATGCTGTAGATTTGGACATAACAAAAACTGTAGAAATGAAATTGTATGTCTAAAATGTTCTGGAAATCATAAGAGCAATGAGTGCAAAAGTGAAATTCTACAGTGTAATAACTGTGTTTTCCACAATCGAAAATTCAGTACATATTATGATATTAAGCACAAGGCATCGGATGCGACATTGCGAGATCTTTAAAAACAAAATAAAGAGGTATATTGACTCTGTTGAATACCCAATTAAACCTGTTTTACCATCGTGGGATACAACGCTTTTGCGAGGGAAATTCAAAATTACACAAAATGAGAACGAAAACAAGTCACAGTAACAATAGCAACTACATATCAGTGCAACCGTAACAGCTCCAACAACAGCAACCACTATAGCCTCAACAACAACAACCTCTACAGCCTCAGCAACAGCAACAACAGCAACAGCTACAACCAAATAACAACAATTAAGAATAAGAACAGGAAAGACTAAATAAATTTTTAATAGTTACTTTTAAATATGGATATCGAACTTCTAGAAAAAATACAAAAAGACACAGTTCGAGGAGAAAAAACTTGGGGTAATATAAACAGCTTAAACAAATATATTATCGATAAAATTGATCTCATTATGCATATAAATATAAGAAGTATATCCACAAATATTGACAAATTAAAAATTTTATTAAATGGTTTAACTAGCCACTGTTATATGCACTGAAACTTTCATACAAGAAGAGAATTATGACAACGCCCGACAACCGAGGGAGTTAGAAGATCTGGCGATGAGCGACCCGCCGTTGCGAGAACCCACCCGCCAGCGGGCGCTGGGCCCGATAAGGTCGAGAGTAATAACCAGGATGCAAGGTGAAGACGAACTAGGGAGAGACTACATCACCTGGTCATTATAACAAAAATTAGCGAAGACGACACAGCACTTAACATCGTCGCCTGGCTAGAACGAACCAGGTGCCGATTAGCTGTTTGTACATGAAGTAGTGGCCAACGAGAAGCCACCAACGCGAAGAGAGGAACATTACTTTCTTGGTAGACAACCAAGACAGCAAAATGAATCACATACCGCTAGTTCTACAGGTAGATCAGCCTGTAGAGCTAGAAAGAGAGAAAGCTTTTGCAAAAGCTAAATCTCCAGACACTATAGGAAAAAGTTCTTGCTGAATATAAGCGTCAGCGACAGAGTTGTGCTAGAGTTGTCAGGAACAACCGACGTCGGATTGTTGTACAGAGTCGCCCATCTGGAGATAAGCGACGTCTCGGTGGGGGGTGTCACGGCCTGCCGTACCGACGTCGATAACTAGTAAGTTCGTGGTAGCGAACGCTAGAGGGCGCGTCGATGCAGTATTGGAGCTACATCGACGAGACGAGGAGCGAGCCGGCGCGAGAGAGCCCGGTTTCCATCTTGTTATCGTTCAGACAGAAACGCACGCATAAGTGAATTCGCGGAGAGATCGCGTTCCCCGTGATAAGTAGTGAAGTGTTTCACTGTTTCAACCTCATATCATTGTTCGAGAAATGTGTTATAAGTGATAAGTAGTGAAGTGTTTCACTGTTTCAACCTCATATCATTGTTCGAGAAATGTGTTATACCGTACTTTCGACGGAAACACGAGAGAGCTCAGAGATAATGCGACAGGCTAGAACTACCTGCCGTACTCCCGAACCAGCAACATCCTAGTGCAGTAAGCATGTTCGCCTGGCACGAAAGCAGCAGAGAGTATCATGAGAGGCGATACAATGAAGCCAGCCTAGCAGCGAGGATGCTTGCGAGAAACCTAGGCCACACCGTATGAATCTAACCTACAATAGCGGTAAGCGTGCACGCATTCTTCCGCGCCACGTATTAGCTCCGCGTAACCGCTTGTCCAGACTCGTCGCACCTGGACATCGGCTTCGAGTAGGCGTTCTCGTGCGGCACACGAACCAGTGACCAGGAGAGGAGGTCGAGTCACTGGTGAGGAATAAAGCGCGAGTCTTCGACTTGCGTGTTGCACGGTAAGTAACCAGATTAAGTTAACATTGCACGACGTTGTAGCGTCTGTTACCTAATCTGGCTATTACATCTCCGGGAGTTGAATCGAGAGATATGGAATTGAACTGCTAAGGTACGCAGGTGAGACGTGCCTTAGCCCGAAGCCCTCGTGACAATATATATATATGGGTCGTTCTTGTACTTTTCGGTCATAACCGGTCGCAGGGAGTCAACCGTTTTCCTCGCTGATTTTTCCTGTGAAAGTACATATAAAAAAAGTGAAAAAGCTCCAATATTAGCTCCCCATATCCAATATTGAGACAGCTACACTGTGCTGAATTTCGAAAAATTGTCAAAAAATGGCTATTTTCGAAAAATTCTGTGCGGCTCGTTTTTTGATCGATTTGAATAATTCAAGAAGGAATTTCTTTGTTATTTTGTCAAATTTAAAAAAAAAAATTTGTGGAATAAAAATAGCGCAATGAAATTTTTACACAAAGGAAAACATGAATCCAAATATTTTCATTTTTAAGGTTATCTTTCAACTTTTATAGTTCCTCGAGTTTTATATATATTGAGATCGGGTAGGGCCTACTTTCTTCGTCTTAAAAATACGTTTCATTTTCACTCGGCCAACGACTGATTTGATAAACTAGAAGCAAACATACAGCTCTTTCAAAATGGTCGATTTTCGAAAATCGCAATTTTGGCACCCCTGTAACTTTTTTCTGTCAAAACCGATTGGGCTCGTATTGGGTGGAAAAAAAAGTTTTAACCTTCTAGAAAACGACCCAATTGATTTCGTTCGGTTTTTTTGATATTTGCAAAAGTTACGAATTTTTCAAAGTAGTTGTTTTTCGTATACGTATCCATTAAGGGCGTTTTACACCTAGTGGCTTCTCAGGCCAAAATCAGCTGAATCGATGGCTTTTCATGGGTCTAAATTACTTGAAATTCATGTATTTATTTCCCGAAGATT